>APFE031361075.1:135273-153933 GCA_000404065.3 Pinus taeda | reverse complement strand
AAAATAGAATCCAGAAATTCCAATTTTAATTTTTCCTTGAATTAAAATCGAATTTAGTCTCACCAGCTGCTTGGAAATAATTAATTAATTCATTATGGATTAATTTGTTGGAGAAATTCAAGTTAGAAGTCTTTCTACAGTCATGCAACAGTTATCCCTTAAATTAAGGAGATTATCCCTTAATTAAGGAGATAAGATTGAGTTATATTTGAGTTGTAATTAGTTAACTTAGTTTACTGAGTTAAGTCCACTTAAATTAGTTCCAAACTGTTTGAGGAACTAATTGTGAGTTATCAGTTAGTTGATGCATGGATGCACTCAACCAGTGTACTCCAGATAACTGAAGATTCCCTCATCAGTAACTCATGCATGTCTATTCTGAGAAAGACCCAATTGAGCTAAATGTCAAGGACAGTGTACTATTAGTTGCATGTGTTTTCCTATAAAGGAAACTCATGCATGCAGTCAAGGAAAGGTTCCTTGAGGATTGTGCAGTTTTATAGTGTGTAAGAGCAGTGTTCCACTTTGTTGAAGGTGAATCATCCCAGAGGAACAACGCAAGGAAATAGGAGCTTGGAGGGCAAAGGAGAAGGCTTGTGAGAAGCCAGGATTGCTTGTGAGCATCTGCGAGGATTGTACTAAGAGCTGGCTAGATGTGAGAGCTAAGGATTTGTATAATCTCTATGTATTTCCACCTTATAAGATAATACAGATAGTGGGGTTTTTAGCTGAGGCTTTCCCCAAAGTATTTTCATGTGTATTGTGCATTGATTCTTCTTCTTCTGGTTATATGTGTTCAGCTTGATCTTGCTCAAGCTTTAAGATTCCGCAAAGAAAATTGATGGTAGAAGTAGTTTATAGTATTTTGGTTTGGTATATTGCATTATCGAGTTAATCTACAGTCGGATTTTCTACATGGTCTTCTTGGTAGATTTGTAGAAAATTCGCAAAATTTCTACACTCCATCTGTAGTATCCATGTTATCAGATCCTTGTCATCAAAATTCTTCATATCGATCTTTGGAATATGGTGGGTATTCAATCCAAAGTTCAAGTCTCTAAAATCATGATTAACATTCCTTTTGTTCTCATCATGAGTTTCATCTAATATCTTTTCACCATTAGGCAACATTTATTTTGTAGAAATTCCCACTATAGATCAACAAATTATGCAATATACTAAAGCAAAATACAAGTCTACTTCTACAACAAACTTTGCAGAAGCTTAATTAAATATGAGCAAGATCAAATAGAACACATATAACTGATGAAGAGAAATCAATCACACATGAACACAGAAGAATAACCTGGGTAAAGCCTTAGCCTAAAACCCCAATCTCTGTATTATCATACAAGTGGAAATATGTTCAAATTACAAAAACAATTAGCTCTCAAGCTATCCTTCTCTCTCTGCAATCAAACTGTTGCTCATGGACAGTCAAAGGCTTGTCACAAACCTTCTCCTCTACCCTCCAAGCCTCCTATTTCCTTGTGCAGTTTTCCTTGGGGTCTAACGCTGCCACCTGTGTGGATTGGCCTCTTCACACACTCACTAACCTCTGATCTAACTGTGCAATCCTAAAGGATATAATTCCTTTGCAATGGATGAGTTTCCTATATAGGAAAAATCCTCCAACTGATAGTACACTGTCCCTTCCTCTGATCTCAACTGGGTCTCTGACTGAACTGACATGCATGAGTTATTTATGAGAGAATATTCAGTTATCTGGAGAGAAGCAGTTAAATGCATGCAAGCATTAACTAACTGAAGTCACAATTAATTCTACAAACTGTTAGAACTAATCTAACTAGACTTAACTCAAATAACTGAGATAACTAATTACAACTCATCCTTATCTCTTTAACTGAGGGATAAATTCCTCAATCAATGGAGAAATTGTTGCATGTCTTTACATAGACTTCATGTTTGATTTTCTACAACTAATTAACTCAAGATGAATTAATTAATTATTTTACAAACAGATGCTAAGATCAAATGCGAATTTTACTTCTCTATTTTAGTTCAGGGACTAACTAAAATAGGAATCCATCCCGAAATTCTATTTATAGTAATGATATTTTTAGCACTTCCATTTTTCGTTCCTTGTTGCTATGTCCAACACTGGTACCCGAATTTCTATTTATAGCAATTCTATTTTTAGCATTTCTTGTTGCCATTCTCAACACTCCCTCTCAACAAGAAAGGCATTCAACTCAAACCCGATCCTAAACCTTTGGAACGTTCTGCATGCAACACTTCTTCCAAGTGTTGTTACTCTAGAAACTCTAGAAAAAAAAAAAACTCCCAATTGACCTTCCTGTTGGGCTAGAAACATCCTCTAATTCTAAAGCTCCATCTTTCATTGAAAAGTGCTCTCTCTCTGACCTCTAAGCTACTGCAAAACTCCATGCATCTCACATCGTTGCACACCTCTATGTGCCATCCTACACTAGTGCAACACTCTTGTGCCTCTCGCATTGTTGCTACCTGCTAGCTCTGCACTGTCTTGGGATTCCTGCACTGTAGCTCTCTCTGTCGCTCCATCCACATCTGCCTCTACCCACTCATCCAGTCCTGCTACTCCTCGTCGAGGTTCCCGTAGCAAGGTCTAATCAAAGAGATTGGGTACCTCAATGATCCTGCCCCTATTCCAACCTTTTTGGGACTGTCACTCCACATCGCCCCACCTCCTACCTAGAGGTATGGATGCATGTGATCCCTTTGCCCACTTGGCTTGAAATTCCCCCTACTGGAGTTTTCTGCATGAGTAGATGTCTCTACTCGATCTCCTCTCGACTTCTCTAGTTGTGGATGCTCCACAACCTCCTGAAGCTACTTCACCAATTGTGGCTCCTCCACAATTGTCTGAGGCTTCTTCTTGCACTGCATGTTGAGAGGTAATGCACTCTCCCTCTCAACCAGCAAGTCTACAACGGTTGCCTTGCTCGTCAAGGCTTTGTATACATCTTGAACCTCAAGAGCATACAGGTTCTTGACTCGTGAACTGATCTGCTTCACCTGTCTCGTGGTGAAGTGTCTAAGGAAAACCTTTCCCTTACTAAAGACTACATCATAGCCTTTTTCTTCTATCATTGCGATCGACACCAAATTTTTCCTCATTCCTGGTACATACTTGACATCGGTCAAGGTAATGCGAGCTCCATACTCCCTCTGAAAAACAATCATGCATACACCTGAGACTTCATACTTTAAATCATTACCCATTGCTATGGGTATCTGGAGATCATTGTCCTCCAAGGTACTGAACAAAATCTTGTCGCCGGTCATGTGGAAAGAAGCTCCACTGTTAAGAAACCAACCACATCCCACCATGGATGAAACAATGCATGCGAAGAGGGTGAAATCCAACTCGAACTGTGAGGCCAATGCCTCACCTTCAGATCCTTCCTTGGATCCCATCTTGGATTTCTTCAGTGGACAATTTTTTGCAAAATGGCCCACCTCATGACAATGAAAGCATTGCACTTTTGATTTGTCAAACTTCTTCCCACCATAGGAAGAACTCAATTTGGGATGAGAATCCTTATCCTTCCCTTTCTCTGCCTTACTCACTAAGGTGCAGTTTTCTTCATCCTCCTTGGATGAAGAACCATCTCTAATGCTTCTTCTTATCTTCTCCTAGATCAGATCTGACCAAAGTCGTTCCCAATTTGGTAGCTTTTTCTTTTCCATTTACCAAGTCTTGGTAGCTATGCCAGCTCTTAGGAAGACCGAGGAGTGCAAGACTCACCATGTCATCATCGGCTATCGTGATCCCCACACTTCCAAGCTCATTCCTGCAGGTGGTGAGCTTGTTCAGATATGTAGAGATCATGTCGCCCTTTTGACACTTGATTTTCCGAAGCTTGTCTTTTAGCGCCAGCTTCCTCTGATCAGTGTTGTTCTTATATAGATCTTTCAATGTTTTCCACATCGAAAACAATGTATCCTTCCCATGGAGACTCGAGACTATGTGGTCTCAAACTCCCTCCAGAAGGATTCTCCTTGCTCTAGTCACACATTTCTTCCATTCCGCCAATTTGTAGCATTAGCCACTGCCGGCTTGGGGACTTCTTGATCAATGAAGTCCTTTAGACTGTTGTCCTCTAATACTGCTTCCATGCGATCCTTCCAGCCTATATAATTCGAGCTACCTTCAAGGGCATACTCAAGTCTTAAACCGTTGAATGCCATTGGTGAAATTGAGATGTGATAAGAACTCGATTTCTATATTCAGGAACCTCAAACTTCGAATTTCTCCCTTCTTATATGTTGTTCTTCGCTTTGATCACCTTTGCTCTGATACCATGTAGAAATTCCCACTGTAGATCAATAGATTATGGAATATACTAAAGCAAAATACAAGATCTACTTCTACAACAAACTTTGCAGAATCTTAATCGAATATGAGCAAGATCAAATAGAATGCATATAACTGATGAAGAGAAATCAATCACACATGAAAAAAGAAGAATAGCACGGGGAAAGCCTCAACCTAAAACCCCAATCTTTGTATTATCATACAAGTGGAAATACGTTTAGATTAGAAAAAGAATCAGCTCTCAAGCTATCCTGCTCTCTTTGCAATCAAACTATTGCTCATAGACAGTCAAAGGCTTCTCACAAACCTTCTCCTCTGCCCTCCAAGCCTCCTATTTCCTTGCGCAATTTTCCTTGGCGTCCAGTGCTTCCACCTATGTGAATTGGCCTCTTCACACCCTCACTAACCTCTGATCTAACTACGCAATGCTGAAGGAGATGATTCCTTTTGCATGGATTAGTTTCCTATATAGAAAAAATCCTCCAACTGATAGTACATTGTCCCTTCCTCTGATCTCAACTGGGTCTCTGACTGAACTGACATGCATGAGTTATTTATGAGAGAATATTCAGTTATCTGGAGAGAAGCAGTTAAATGCATGCAAGCATTAACTAACTGAAGTCACAATTAATTCTACAAACTGTTAGAACTAATCTAACTAGACTTAACTCAGTTAACTGAGCTAACTAATTACAACTCATCCTTATCTCTTTAACTGAGGGATAAATTCCTCAATCAACGGAGAAACTGTTGCATGTCCCCACATAGACTTCATGTTTGATTTTCTACAGCTAATTAAATCAAGATGAATTAATTATTTTACAAACAGATGCTAAGATCAAATTTGAATTTTTACTTCTCAATTTTAGTTCAAGGACTAACTAAAATTGGAATCCATCACGAAATGCTATTTATAGCAAAGCTATTTTTAGCACTTCCATTTTTCATTCCTTGTTGCTATGTCCAACATTGGTACTCGAACTGCTATTTATAGCATTTCTAATTTTAGCATTTCTTGTTGCCATTTTCAACACATGCATTTTTAGATCAGCAAGATCAACATACTCCTATGAGGTATATTTTGCTCGGGATGAGCTATGCTTGCCTCTAGGTTTTTAAGGCTTGTTATTTACACTTCTATTTATTTTCACCCACATCTTTTGCAGCTAGTGTATTTATTCCTTGTGAGTGAAAAACATGTTATATCAGCCTTGTTATAACTTTCATTGATTATTTTTCAGCTAACCTAACCTAGGCTTGGAGACATTTTGGCAATAGCATGCATAGAGTGAATTGAGACATGGACCAACCATTTGTTGCTTGTTATATGCTCATCATTACAACCATGTACTTATTATTATTTCATCATCTTATGTTGGTTGAGAATCCAATCATTAGTGAGTTGAGTCTTCATGGTGATATGCATGTTATTGGAGGAGTCTCATGAAGTCTTCTAGCAGCCATATGTATGGTATAATGATGTTGTAACAGTGATGTCATGTTATGTTTATGGCTCATTGGCCCATAGGAGATGTTATAGCAACATGCACTTATGAAGCCATGTACTTGTATTGTCTTTATCATTGGGTCTACTAGTGGATTGGTCCTAAAATTGGGCATTCATGTGAAAGAGAGTCATGAAGTCATGTTACAGTCATGTATGAGGTCTTGTGTCGGTGCTACAACCATGTCTTTACAACATTATATGTCAATTAGTCATGGTCAAATGGAGTATTGGTCCATCTTATGCTTCTTTCTTGTGGCAAGGAAGCAATGATTGCAGTGGAACCAATTCACTAGAGTTTGGAGATGCCATGTGTTCAGGAGGGGCATCTTATATGTCCTTATTTACTTCATCCATCCATTATTAGAATTATGGTCTGCATGGAGGTGTTCATGATGTGCCTCGTGCTATGCTATGACTATTGGGATTTTTGACCTCAATATATGAGCAAAGAGTTTGATGATTGGTCATTGATGTTGTTGTTGGCGATATGCATTCATAGATGGTCGATGGTTGCTGTAGAAGCGTTGATCCAACATATTGTGCTACTGACATGTGTTTGTTGCCTCATGTGGATATTGTTACATATTTTGATTGTCGTTGCTCATAGTTGCCACATATTGTTATTCATTATGATGTTATTCATTAATGCTATATGTGATTGCCTCATGTGCATATTACTTTATATATTGCTACTGCTACTAGATATTGATTGGCTTGACATGTTGCTTGGAGGAGACTAATTGATGATTGGTCTAATATGTTGATTTTTTCTTATGATGTGAAAAACATAGATATTTTCTTATATGCATCACTATTCAGCCATGTATAGGTTATATGGTCTAGTGCCTTTGCTTGTGCTACAAAGTCCTAGTTGCCTTATCAGAAGGAGTTAACCCTTTGCTATTGATGCAAAATGGGGAGAAAGAGAAGAGAAGATTGAAGTTTTATATATTGTGTGGTTTCCATCAATACCAAAGGGGGAGATTGTTGGCATTATGGTTTTCATGGTTGTAGCTGGTTTGTTTTGGAATTGATGTCAACCTGGTTTAGTGAGCTACTCATGTTGACTTCGATGGATTAGTGGATTGATTAATGTGCTACAGAGTTGTTCAGAGGTGTTGAAGGTGTGTAGGTGTCTAAGGAAGAGCATATGACCTGTTGGCATTGAAGTCAACAAGTTTGGAGGACTTTACATGTTGATCAATGAACAGGTTTGAAGGCCTTGGCATGATGTTTTAGAGGCCTTACATGAGCTTATAGAGGATCTATAGTATTAGGAGATGCTTGGAGAAGTAGAGGATCTATTTCTGGAAGTGTTGAGCCAAAGTAGAATTGAAAACTCGAGTTTTGAGGGGAATACGCAGGTTTCCTTCATAATACTCGCGTATATGCAAGTTTCCTTCACAATAGTCGCTTATACCTCCTGGAAGTAATTTTTTTCGAAATATGTACGCAATTCAAATGTTTTATTGAGTTTTTTGATGATTTTTGTTCGATTTTTTTGATAAAAAGAGTCCACTTGAGTTAGCCATCATCTAGAAGGTGATCAAGTCAAAGATAATGAGGCTTAGTGATGGACATTGATTTCACCCTCCAACAATTATAAAATACTAGAGATTGGAGTAGAAGCAGTTAGAGAGTATACGATTGTGAGAGAGTATACGCTACAGGTTTGCAAAGTTGGAGAGAAAATCAGAGCTCAAACTTGGATCATATTTCAGAGGATGATGGAGCTACAATAAATCTAGATGCCTAATATATTTTTGTTATATATTGTGGCTCCCATTTGCTGGAGATATGGAGAGGAGAGATTTTGTTGTAGAGATTTCAAATCATATTTTATATTGTTGATGTTTGTGATTACAAGGGCAGATATGCATTTGCTTGGTTGAAGCATTGCTTTGTATGGTTGATATGTTATTATTTGGCTGAGTTCTTATTTTCATATTGTGATGCTACTAATGGTGATTTGATGTAGGAGTATTGTATGTAGGAGGATTTTTGCATGAGGGTTTGATTCACTGATATGGTTGTGTGTCAGATCCATTGCATGTATATTATGTTGTTGATGTATTGAGGGATTGTGAGTTGTAGAGTTGCTACTGGTTGTTTATGTTGATGTTGTTGAGAGTGTCTTGTTGTTGAGGTTTGATAACAGAACTGAATCTTTTGATAATAGTGTCCTAGGGATCCAGTATAAAAAATTGGAAATGAGGTCTGTATATAGTTTATGGAGGAGTGGCCTCTGGAAAGTGGTGGCATACTAAGTTGGAGTAGTGATTTTGTGCTAGTGGTGGCTAGCAACAATATTGTGGGAGTGGTGGCTTCCATCTAGTGGTGGCTGGATAATAGTTGGTGGTGGAAAACTAACTGTATTTTGGGATCAAATCTCCTACATGGTGGTGGCCAGCGAACTGTGCTTGAGATTGAGTCTCCTAGCTGGTGGCAGCCAACAATATATGTAAAAGATATCATTTTCTGGACACATAGTAGAATATTCAGAGCAACGCAACAATAACAAGGGTGGTTTTTCTCACAGAAGGGTTTCCACAAGATATCTTTGTGTCTCCTTGTGTTGATGATTTATGTGTGTGTTTTGATATGTTTACATGCTCATGTTATATCTACATATGGTACATGTTTACGCATAGATCCTCTCACATGTTAAGCTTCTAATGAATGGTTGATTCAGAATTTGAAAGAAAAGAGTAAAATTGATAATAACGTAATATTGATTCACCCCTCGATTATTACTAGCTTCCCAACATATTTATGATATACATATAGTACTTTCGACAGGTAGAGGCATCAGACTTGCCCTCTTGTAGCATGCTTGTAACATGGAAATCCTTAAGCTGATATATGGGCTTGGCCAAGCCACTGCGGGAATTAATCCCATGAAAGGAAGCTTCTACTAAAACTTCCTATATGCAAATGCAAATGCAATCTAATCTAAGATGCAAACAAAAAAATGAAATCTAATCTAGCTCATTCAAGAACAGATATAGACTTCTTCTCAATCAAGAGCAATAGAATGTAACATGCACCAACTTGAACCTAAAATAAAATGAAGCTAACAAGCTAGAGAAATAGTTCTAAGTTGTTGTTGTTCAAGCAAAAATGCACATACAATTATATGACAAATAGTTATCAGATCCCTATGCACATATATTTAGATTCAAGTGAGATTTTCATCCAAGCCAATAGATCATTTCAAACTACAAAAGTAGTTCTATAGAATAACACAAAACAAATATGGCATTAGGCTAATAGATAGCTAGCAACTAATGCAGAAATGCCTACTTAAATGCAATATTCAGTCATAATCTACCTCTACTCAACCCTGCAAGATACATTGACAGTGCGTTAAAATAAGCATGAGTTGGTATATTCTAGAAATAGTGTCAAAAGGGTAATCATGCCCATAAAACAAAGGATAAACAAGAAACTGAATAATATCTCTTATTAACAACCAAAGTTGAACAATAGTGCTCAATAATGATTACAAAAAAAAATTCTAGTCCATTCAATGGTCTATCAGATAACCAATTTTCTACAAAATAATTCTCCTATAGTAATACAAAAATTATTTCTTTTATAAAAATTGGAACCGTTGGCTCATTTTCAAAGCTCATATTTATAGTTTTACCATTCAAATCCAAAAATTGAAATTTGTTTCAATCCCATAGATATGAGATTCCAGGTCATTATTCTCTCCAGAAACGTCTTTCCAACGAGTCCTCATCAACCTAATTTGGTACAACAAATCTTGAGGTATGGCCTCTTAAAGTCAAATCTTAAGGTATGGCCTCTTAAAGTCAGAGTGTTGTGGTTTTTTAAACATTGTTCTCGTAGTTTTGGGAATGCTCTTTTTATTTTCTGTTTTATAAATTAAAATATTAAAATAGATTCAAAAGAGTGGGAAGTTCAATGTATGGTTCATGGTGTTTAAAACTATACATGGAACCCACTCATAGAGGGATTTACAAAGAAAGGAGAGCCCCCTTACATCATCCTAAATCACCTTCGCCCATGTCACCCTAGGAGTTCTCCTGGGGAGTTTTTGAATTTACTCCCTCAGAAATGTCTAGGTCCAGGGATGATTTCACCCCAAGAGTTTTCAAAGGGGCTCCTTAAAAAATCCCCAGGGTTTTTTGTCCCAAGGCCATGGCATGTGATGTTGAAATTCTCGTCCTAGGACAGAAATAAAAAGACAACAATTGACGACATGTCGGGTTATTTGGTATATTCAACCAAATTGATATAATACATTTATAATGACCTAATACGTGATGGGAGGGTTATATGTTTATTATTAAACACGAGGGTTTTATTATATGTTTTAAATATGTCACGTATGTGGAGGATGAAAAACATGTAGGAGAGCCCCGTAAGTGAAGAGTGGGGCCCATGGGTGGAGGGCGGAGGAAGGGCCCCACTAATTTTTTTCTTAATTAGAACACCATTACAAACCTTAAGTCACCCGATAATTCTCCTCCCCGGGCGTTTTAGGAATGATCTCCCTAAAAAAAGCTTGGGGCATTTGTCCTCAGTGAGAGAGTGGGCCATAATTGATTTATATATACAATGGTTTATGGATAAGGCTCATTTGTGGTGGTTCTAGTCAAGATTTATCTATTTTTCGTTATTATTTTATTTATTAGTATATATGGTAATGTGAGGCGTATATGGAATTGGCCACAATGATATTGGTGTAATAATAAATTAAAATATATTTATACATGATTATATATATTTTTTAAAAAGAGTTTTTAATAATTAAATAATAATATTAATTAAAGATATATATATAATTAAAATGATTAATTAAACTAAATTAAATAAATAAAAATGTATTTACATATTTTGATTAATTTTATTTATATAGTTTTAAAAAAAATATAAAATATAAAATATATATACATGTTTTTATGCAAGGCATGGAAATGACCCAACTTTAACCGATCATAACTTTCAAATCATGCGGCAGAATCAAGTGAAATTTCTATCTTCAAAAAATTGTCAAGGAGATGAAAATGTTGGAGCCATCAAAAATAAAATCAAAGAAAGTCAAAATCACTCAAAATAAAGCAAACTAAAACAATTCAAAGGTGACATTGGAAAAATTTATATGGAAGGCCCCATAATATTTTTTAAAATTAAGGAAATTGTTGAGGTCTGAATAATTGGTGACACATGGGGATGAAGCAGTTAGTTCTAGTTTATAAATAGTAGGGTTTAAATTTATCAAAAATTAAAAGATAAGTTTCGCAATATTCCCATATATGACACCATTACCCATGGGTCCCACTTAAAATAGATCAAGCAATATAAGCTCTAAAATATAGGTACTCAACATTAACTCAGTGTAGAAACCATGAATCCAAAAAAAAGGAAATATGTTAATTTTATGTTTCACTCTTACTATTAGATAGAAGGGGTATGGCAAAGGAGTTTTGAGATTAATAGATGTCCATTTCATGTAAAGTCGCCCCTGTTTTCCGACATTGCTTTGTTGCCCGTGAGCATCCATAGCCTCGATGAAGATGTCTCGACACCATACAAGCATGGGCCCACTACCAGCTAGTGTCCATAGAACTTATGGGTTTACTTGCACTTCCCACACCTTTTGGTGCTTGCAACTCTCTTGTGTTCCACCCTATTTATTCGCTTAGTTGGATAATTGCATTTGGAAATTGGGTGAAGAGAGTGGGGTGGTACAACAGGTTTGCTATTTAAAGTAAATAGATGTTATACTTTTAATTTTGACCCCATGAGCCTTCCCTGGATCTACCAATGTAGAGGATCCATTTAAATGTGGAGGGTTTAGGAAGGGATTCAAAAACATATTAAAGTCTATTATTTCCTTTTAAAGGATGCACCATACTACTTAGAATGAACGAAAGTGTTCCACCAAAGACTTTGGGCCAATGTAAGGGAAGGAAACTTCATAAAGATGTTCTTTTGGATAAAAGAAAACCCACTCTAATGATAAAGCATAAATTTCCCATAATCGTCATTTTATGTTGCATAGAAAAGGTCTCCATATAGATTTTGAAAATATCATAAAATCCAATTAAAAGAAAAACAAGTGAAATCGAATGACTGTAAAGAGTGCAAACGGAAGACTACGTTAATGTTGCAAAAACCAAAACTAAAGTAGGAATAATGAAAATTTGCAAGCTACCTCAGAAAGGAAATAAAAATCCAAAAGTAAGCCGTGAATATATGGAAACTTCAACAAGAAAAAATGAGAAAATATATCTCAACATAAAGAGAGAATATCAAGTTAATATGTGTGTTTTCACTGAAGTTAAGATCTTGATTAGTTATGCCTCGCAAAGTTGTAACTAATTAGGATTTTTATTGACAAATTAAATTCAGACTAAAGGGAAGTAATGCTTACAAATTTACTAATGAGTATTTAACTAAGATATTACTTCTTTATCATCTCTTGTATCATAAAAATAAACAAGCACTAGACAGTAGCTAGTCATGCTGCTTAGTTTAATTATAGTTAAATTATAATAAAAATATTGAATTCAAATTAGTCTTAAGGTTTAGAATTCCATCAATTTGAGTTTTATTAATTGGTAAAGTCATGCCTATGCAATTAAAGAGCAAGGCCTTGATTTCATTGCCTATACAAATATAGTTGTAAAAAACTATAATATGTTATACTTGCATTTACATTTGAACCTACCACTTAGTTTAATTATAGTTGAATTCAAATTAGTGTTAAGGTTTAGAATTCCATCAATTTGAGTTTTATTGATTGGTAAAGTCATGATCTGTGCAATTAAAGAGCAAGGCCTTGATTTCAATGCCTATACAAACATAGCTTTAGAAAACTATAATATGTTATACTTGCATTTCCATTTGAATTATGTTAGTCGTCCAAATCAAGGTTGTCTCTTCACATCAAGAATTATATATTTTATTTCTTAAAATTTGAACTAAAATATTCAATAAAAAATTCTTTTAATATAATTATTAATCTATAAAAATAGATTTATTTAATTTTAATATTTGAATTTATTAAAAGTATAATAATACTAATTTATTATTTAGTATAAAAAAATTATATTTTTTTATTATTAAAATTTGAATTTTAGGTTTATATATATACATAAAATATTCATTAATTATTTTTAATATAATTATTAGTTTATAAAAAGGTATTGATATGACAAGAATGAGTAAATTGCATTAATAAAAAGTAATGATTACAAAATCACAATTTACGATGTATTGTGCAATAAGATGTTCAAATTCTCAACCAATAGCAGTAAAGATAAATACTAATAAAAAATTGTAGATAATAAAAAATAAATAAAATATATAGTTTAACTTTATTAAATCAATACAAATTTAATAAATTTGACCCAACTAATTGGGGACAATGCAATACCTATTGTGTTATACTGCTGGCAATAGGATAATAATATTTAAATATAGGTTATCTAAGGATAAAGTTTAAAATAAAAATATAATGAAAAACAACCCACGAGGCGTAGAATAAACGGTTATGGTGTGTACTGTTAAGTCACTCTGTGATGTGAAGATCACCGGTTTGAAACTTCGTGAGGAAAATTCTAGTCATGTTAAGGGTTGGTGTGTCCCGAGCTAGGTGCGATCCTTGGGTGATTTTCACTGCTTAGATGTCCCTAGGTCACAACTTCTCAAGCTAAAGTTTAAGCATGCAATCATCTCTGGAGGACACAAACAACTTGACAAATTTTTTTTAATGAAAAGCATGATAAGCAAGATGATAAGAAAGTAACAAGGTAAAAAGTAAAGTGATTACCTTGGCGATAGCTCAATTTTATCCTAAAAATATTCACAACTACATTATTTAAATGAAAAGCAATAAAATAAACTAAGTAATGCTTAATCTAAATCTAATTGAAAGATTAAAAATAGAAAAGAAGAATCTCCAATGAAATCATTGAAGTCTTGCAAAAAAAAAAAATGAAACAAAAGTAACAAAATGAAAAGAACTAAAATTATAATGCAAACCACTGGAAGACGAAAATAAAAATATGTATGTACCTTGAAGAGTTTCATTGTAGTTTACCTCAAAGCTCTTTATGGTATCCAAAGATAATGATTTAAAGAAGTAACTTCTTCTCATGCAACTTTTACGAAGTATATAATAGGCATATGATAGGCATGAAGAAGTTGCATTCTCTTTAAATATTTGCATATGTTGAAGTTCATCTGATTTATTCAATCTAAACTAAGCTAAGATTTGAGCCAAGGAAAAGTGCTTACCAGAAAATAAATGGTTTAATGTTCATAACAAGTATTCAATAGGATCTCACAATGAATAAGATACATCAAAAACTTCAGAATTGTGCTTAAACAAAGATGCTTTTAATGAAAATAATAAAAATCTACCAAGTGTGTGTTGCTTTGCATTTCAGTTGTTGATATCCTTCTTTGCAAATAATGATTTGAGTAATTCTCTTCATATGATGCAAGCCGGATGAATGATGCAGGCTAGATGAAATCTCTTTGATTATATATAACAAGCCCCAAAACTTTCTTAAAATCTTAATTAAACAATATCAAAGTCTCAACCTATCTAGCAACTTTATATATATATATATTATTATATATATAATATATATATATATATATATATATATATATATTGCAGAAGAATTCAAAATTAATATAAATTAACACCAATCCAAATTACCTTCAGTGCTAGTGGAGGGGTTATGTGAGCAAGGGATGGGACTAACTTCAAATCTCATGATTTTGGAAAGCAAAACAAATGTAGAGTAGAACTCATGAACAAATTCATTGTTCAACATTAACCAAAACATACTTTGTCAAAATAATTTTTTTGATGAGTATTGAAATACTTCCCTAAACATGTTCGATGAATGATCTAATTTTGTTGGCATGATTTAAACCATTCTTCACCAAGAAAATTAAAGGCTCATCACTTTCTTATTTCTTAGCTGCATTATTCTAGAAAAGAAAACTAATTAAACTAAACTAATCCTACTCCTACTCTTACTCTACTCTGTAGGGACAACTAGGATTAAGTGAAATCATATTTCCAATGAAACCACTCATGGTGCTTAAGCCCTGTAGTAAAATGGACACCAAAAATTAGTTCTGCAAAAGGAGTTAACCTATTAAGAGGGAATAAAGAAAATGAATAATTTACAATTTCACATGTTATGTGTGATATAACAATGCTACTATTAAAAAGAATATTTTCCTAGAATTACTCCTCCAACCAAGCTTCAATTATGTCATGAAAATCATCATTTAACAGGTTATTCTTCATTAATAGTTCTTTTCTTTGAAATTTAGTTGAATTGTTAAAATTATATTGGAAGGATACTATTAGTTGGCAAGAGCTTATAGTTAGATAGTTTGATTGGTAAGAATCAACCACTGAAATTTGTGCAAGTTCATGAAGAATGATTGTGAAATAAACAACACGTTTATGAAGTGTGACTATGAATTGAAATTGTAATGCTATTTCATCAACTTGAAGGAGATCTTCTATATTAATTAATTTGTCTTTCGACACCAAACTATCAGTATGGGAATTCCTGCAAATATTACTAAAATAATGGAGGAAAACAATCATATGTATATTAAAAATTACAAATAGACATTGAATAGAAACAAATCTAAAACACCTAAATTTGGTTCTAAAATATACAAGAAAATCAAATAAATATTTACAAGTAATGTACAAAAATTGATGTGGTAGGGTTGGGAACAATTTATGAGCAAGTAGAAATCATGTGAAAGACTTTATGAAGGAATCTTGATGCAATTGATTCTAGCAAGATCATGAAATTCAAACATAACTATTGGTTGAACCTGAGTTGTCTCATCATCCTAAAAATTCTTTAAAAATTTAGATTTTAAACAATCAACCTGTGATAAATAAGAAGAATAAAATATTGCATCTGGACTATCATTCCTCAATGAGAAATATAAATTAGTATTAATAGAATGAAAATTATTAGCATTATTTGATTGATTAAAAGTTTGTATTTCACCAGGATGATTATTTAAATCGCAAGACTCTTTGTTGATTGTAAAAGAAAATAAAGCATTAAAATCTTTCTAAGTACAAGTGTTTGTTACAGGGTTTCCTTTGCCCCATAAAGGAAATTGAGAGTAATGAAAAACAAGGGAGGAGATGAATTCATTTTTAAACTAGGAAATAATTTCATCTTGCACTTAATTAAATTCATGTCCAGCAAATGAAAATTTACAAAATTTGAAATAATACCCTGTGGATTAATATCATCAAATAAATCAGGATATAAATAAAATTGATGGTGTATATGTGTCATTATCGTTCGTACCCGAAGGTTACATATTCTTCCATCTCAAGGTGGGAGGCAATAATGTTGTGGTAGGATATTGAACAAGCAAGAGGCATCACCACAAGATGTTACTTCTAACATATGAGTTCATGTTGAACCCTTATCAAGTCCATCATCTGGATTTGTGCTCTAATGGTGAGAGCAATTGTCCTAGAGATGCAAGAAACAT
Source organism: Pinus taeda (assembly GCA_000404065.3). Taxonomy (NCBI): domain Eukaryota; kingdom Viridiplantae; phylum Streptophyta; class Pinopsida; order Pinales; family Pinaceae; genus Pinus; species Pinus taeda. Next base: position 137,566 of record APFE031361075.1, on the reverse strand, counting down.
TTGTGAGGGGACTCTATCTATAGATACATAAAACATATTGTAATTAGGGAATTAGAGAATGAGTTGCAACATGCTTGCTAGTGTGAAAAACAACTAGAAATACACTAAAAGAATACAAAACAATAATATTATTAGCATGGGCAACAATTAAAACTAGAGAGTGAGGCACAATAATGTCATCGGTGAGAGGAGCAACGATGGTGATAAGAGCTAGAGTTGTGCTCTCGATTGGAGAGAGATATTTAAGAGTTTATTCCTCATGAAAAGTAACTTCGTACATAAAATTTCAAGCTTAGGGCTTACATAAACCTCACATGGAACCAACATCCCTCACTAAATGATAATTAGAGAAATCACATTATGGCAATGTTATTCTATTTTTAGCTTCAGGGGGTCCCTCTCACATTGTTATTAATCAACCATAAGAACATCCAAAATTTGATCCTTGTCTCATTTCCCGATAAGTTTTGCATTTCGTCACAATCATTGATTTTGTTAAACTTACTTTAGTCTCTTAATTTTAATGTTTAATAATTTTAATTTTAATCGTAATATGTCATTTTAGTGTTTTTCTTCTATTTCTAATGGTCAACTATTGAATATTCTCATTATTTGATTTTTTTAAATGATTTTTAAGATATTTTTGTTTGTTTGTTGAAGATATGGAGTTTTTCACTTGCCAACATATTAAGCATTCCAAATGAAGACATGGTACATTACAAGCCATACACAGATTGTTCCCCCTATTCCTTGATTTTTTGGTTCAAGGATGTGTTACACAGTATTTTGTCACGCCTCCTACAGTTCCCTGTGACATACCCCGAAGTGCCTGAAACATGACCATCATGCAGTGTACTCATTCAGATATGCAGCTCAGATCCTCCCTAAAACACTAATTGGAAAATGCTTTGAGCTTCCCCTGAAGGAAATGGCTCTAAAACCTTAATTTTGGAATCATTACTCTTATGATACTGAAAACTGCGATGGTCGCTAGTTGCACTATACTAGCCTTGCGATGCCATCGCTCTTTTTTCTTGTATACCCACGATGATCCCTAAAAGGTAATTTTCCAAAAGAGGATGAGAAGCTTCGTGATCTAGAAGCTTCTAAAGCGACGAGCTGGAGGTTTTTCGGCGTGGATGAGGTCGAATTCTCTCAACTTGGCCCTTTGGTCTTATCCCTATGAGCTACCTCCTTGAGATGAGGACCTTCTCCTATCTTTGGAGAGATCCTAACTCCCTTTCCTTGCCTATATATTCATCTTTTCTCATTCCCAAATGGTTTGTCTTTGTCTATTTGCACCCTTATGCTAAGATTGTGCCTATATTCTACTAATTTGGCTTGGAGAAGGAGTGCTTTGAGAGCTTAGCTTAGACTTGGACATTCATTCAAGGAGAGCCTATTGACATCAAGGCTTGGTTGTATGCTTCCTCCTTTATTCTATTAATATACAGCGGCTGGTTCATTTTCCCTAAATGTGTATGTTCATGTATCATTTAGCTTAACACTCCTTGATATGTTAAGTAGGTTACTTTTGAAAATGCTATTTGTATTTGCATGCCTTGTTGTGTCATGATATCTTAAGCAAGTTTATAAATGATGTAAGCAGCAAGAACAAGCCCGTGACGCAAGTGATTCAAGGTATTTAAAAAAGGATGATGTGATAGCATCAGAACGAGGTAGGTCATCTTCTTCATCTCATATTTCAATTGTAACTTAGGAAAGTGTCTAGTAGATTGTCATGTAGGTTGTTAGTCCCACTCATTGGGCTAGAGGGATCGTCTTTGTCCGCAGAGAGGATTTACCTAGACAATAAAATGGTGAATCCGCTGGGGACGTTGTAACCCTTTCCATTCAATCCTTCACCTTGAATTTGTAATGAGTTTGACCAACCATCAGTTTTCTAGCTTGTTTGATTTTCTATAACTATTTTCACTTGCTGGTGATTGCTTGAGGACATTAATTTTTGACTGGTCTTGATGATTTTTTATTTTTTTCTTCATTTTTCTCACCCATCGCAGGATTGCCTCTCACAGTCATGACATCATCGCGGATTCTTTTATTACAGTTGTGATTATCATGCTTTCATCGTTGTTTTTCCTTTAACAGGTGCAATGATCCTAGAGTATAAGAGAAAATAGGGTTTTTCTTCTTGTTTTCAGTCTTTGTGTCCTCTATCAGTGATTTTCCAGAGTGTCTATGGTGTGTTTGTTAGGCCCCTATACTACTAGAGTAACCCCTTATTGTTATTAGTAAAACCCACTTATTATATTGATGTACCCATGTAGTGCCC
>APFE031361075.1:116593-130444 GCA_000404065.3 Pinus taeda | reverse complement strand
TAGAGAGGAGGTCTTTTCATTTGAATCATCCAAGAATTGTTCATTTATGTAATGTAAAGGAGGTTGCCCCCTTGAAGAGGTTGAATTCTAAGGCGTTGATCTATCTTTTCTATATTTTCTTGAGTTGGTTTCATAACAGTGTTTGTCCTAATTATCATGCTTGATTGATTGCAATTGTCTCTTGATTTGGTTTTTTGTGTGTTTGAGGCTTGTTTGCTTCTTAGGGTTTCTAGGGTTTCTAGCTCACCCTTCACTGATTGATTGATCTTCTTCTCAGAGATTGATCACTCATGTTCAAGAGTCTTATGTATCATGACATATTTTACAAGTGCTTTTGGTTCTTTAGTGTGAAATTGTTCTCATTGGTCTCGAATCACATCGATGCATTGCAGATCATTTTACTTCCATTGTCAAGCATAGATCATAAATTGTTTGCTTTGGTTGAATTGAAAGAAAGTGCTTATTATCATTTTTATGTTTCAGGGAGTGAAAGTGTGTATCATTTAAGTATTTTCGAGACATTTCTTGCATTCAAATCGGAAAGTGAAAGAGATTTTCATGATTAGTGAATTTTTTGCATTTCCCTTTACTTTTTTCATTCATTTGCATTGATCGAATTAAAGTGAAAGGAAAATCATTATCACATCTTTAGTGAAAAGAAAAATATTTTCATTTCTATGGCATTGCATTTGTTAGTAGAATGAAATAATAGATTTCCTTTTTTGCATATTGCATTGAAAAGAATTATATTGATGATTTTTGGATTGTTTGATGCATTGATTGGTTGTTTCTCTTCCCTTGTTAGAATAGCATTCATCGAATGAAAATTTTTCCTTTTCTCATATATTTTCATCATAGGTGTTCAAGTGACATCGGTTTGAGCCTTAAAACTAAAACATAATTGAAGATAAACATTAAAACTTAGCTCAATTAACCTAAGGAGCATTTGGAACTTAATATCTACAGGTCTAGGTTAGAGATGTGTTCTAACATCTTTAAACATAGCAGTTGTCACTATTTGCCTGCAGTGTATCCCGGGGGTGAAATCTCATCCCAGTATGGAAGTATATAGAAGGTTCTCCAGTACTTTCGGGTATATCGGACGCACTTCAGTATGAAAAGTATATAAAGACGCTCTCATCGAATGCTTCCGCATTAGACAATGTTAAGACGGATTTGTGCTCCCCATACCGTCACATATATATTAGGATACCCCATTAGGTTGTTATCCTTTAGCCAGAGGTAACTAAGTCATCCGCCTTGTAAACGTGATACACCAAACACAACATTTGGGGAGATTGGTCGTCGTACGTTAATTCCTTGGTTTCAGCTAAGGTGTATATTGCGGTTCACAGATACTTGGTAAACCCTCTTACCTAGATTAGCCCTTTTTGATTTATTTTTGTTAAAGTTCTAAAATCAATTAATTGGCCGCAGAAAAACATCCTTCCTGTAGAAATACTCCTTAGTAGATCTTAGGTAGATACCAATGGCAACATTTCATGAGTCTACCAGTCAAGGAAACCCCTTTGATGGGAATCCTAGTCCTTTTCCTTCTTTCGGAAATATGACGCTCCTTATATGGCAGCGTTGCCCCTTCCTGGATTGACCATTGGTCTACCAGTTTGGTTATTTTCAACCTCGGTGGCTCCGAGTGTTCAAACTACTTTTCAATTGAGTTATCCTCCACCTGAACAACATCAACTTCATGTTGATCCTAAAGAGTACCCCTCGCCTTCTTCACCTGTTTCTTCACCCCATTCTTCCTCTTCACCTAGTAGTCTGGATTCTATTAATCAGGAAGCTAAGAAGAATAATAAGAGGATGAAGAAGAAGAAGAAAAATAAGCAAGAGGGCAACCAAAAAATTATTGTTACTGATGCAACTGATATAGAGAAATCTTCCAACCAACCCCGGAAAATAAAATTCCATTGCATGTTATGTAAAGGTGACCATATTCTTCAGAATTATCCTGGTATTCCCAAGGTATTAGAAGTGTGGTCCATAGGTTCACATCGACATTTGTTATCAACCTCTAGCGATCATGTTGATGACAAATCCTCAACTAGTTACAGTAAAGCCTATGGGAAAAAGGGAAAAGTGAAATTTCCCTCTAAGTTGTGTGAAGGTAATCATCCCATTCACCTTTATCCTCTTATGGATGAAGCTTCCAAAGAGTTGGAAAAACTTATAGCTTCTCAACCTCTTCTTCCAAATGGGTATTGAAAGCTTTCCCCTGATCCTTCACTAGTTGATCTAGTGATTGATCAAAATTCATCTTTGGTCAACCCCACTCTCTCTGACAGTGATTCTCGTGAGTCCGTTCTCGGCCAATCATTGGTTGAGAAACCAGAGACTTGACTCCACCTTCACTTAACTGTATCTTTCCAGTAGAGTTGAACCCCATACCACTCAGGTTCTTCTGGTTTCTTCAGTTTTGAATGAACTGGAAGGAAATCCTCCCATTCCCGAGGTGCACGAGAGCCATTCTCTTGTTCCTATAGAGCAAGAGGGTAGATCTCACGCTCCTACGACACGATTTCCAAGTAGTTTAGTCACTTCTTTTGATTGGAGTTGACTGGCAGGATATCGTCTTTCATCTTATGTGCCTTTCCAAATTACAATGCAGGCTTACCATATGGTCATACCTAGCACATATGTTAGCATCCTATCCTCAACTGCTTGGCAAGATTTAGGTTCTCCTCAGCTTGTCCCCGTCACTCAGAATCTGTTATCTTTTAATAGAGGAACCAGTCAACCATTAGGGATCCTTCCTAAGTTTCCTATTACTTTGGGAGGAAAAATTATCTATATATACATGATGGTTGTCCAAGGCCCGTTGGATTTCAATCTACTCCTTATTGGTGACTATGTTTATATCATGGGAGCTCTTGTTTCCTCCCTCTTTCGAGTGATGGGTTTCCCACATGAAGGAAGCATTGTGATCATTGATCATATTACATTCATTGGTCCTAAAACAACTCCCAATCAAACATCATCCCTAAATGGTTCTAATATGCAAATGGTATCAGCCCCGCCACAGGTTAATTATGTGGCCGCCTGTTCCATGCCCACATCTATTGATGATCTAGTAGGTGATGTAGTAGGTGATGTAGTATGCCATGTACTGGGGGCATTGGATCCCGATTTTTCCATTGGATTCCTGGACATGTATACGTTCCATAGTGTTGTTCTCCCATATGATGAGAACCTCTTGGAAGCCATGGTCTCTTTTGGTCTATGATCAAAGTTGGAGCAGATTTCCTTGTCTTGTGTCAAGCTCCTTAAAAAATGAAACAAGGGATATGAGGATAGTTATTTTACTATGTCAACCTCATTAAAAAAATGAAATAGGCATCCTGGAGAAAAGTTCCTTGTCTTGTGTCAAGCTCCTTAAAAAATGAAACAAGGCATATGGAGCAGAGTTCCTTATCTTGTGTCAAGCTCATTAAAAAATGAAACAAGGGATATGAGGATAGTTCTTTTACTCTGTCAACCTCTTTAAAAAATGAAATGGATGTCATAAGCATGGTTCTTTCATGTGTCAAGATCATTGAAAAATGAAACAAATCCCCTTCCAATTCGAGTCTTTGATTAGATCTCGTAAAATTCCAGTCGAGTCTTTCACTTGATCTCATAAGTGAACCTTCATTCCATCTACCTGTTAGTAACCAGTAGTCTACTTAGGTGAATGAAATGAAGCTTGGGGGGCATGTACCTCGAATTGAGTCATTTTGTTGGGGGCATGCAAACTTATCTCAAGCATAGTTTATCTTTGTTTCAAGCTTGTGTAAAAATGAAACCAAATTCAAGCATAGTTTTTCTCATGTTTCAAGCTTGTGAAAAATGAAACCATCCTCAAGTATACTCAAGCATAGTTTCCCATGTTTCAAGCTTGTGTAAAAATGAAACCATTCCCACTTTACATCTCGTGATTTCCATTTTTTATTAGCCTTTTTTTCCAGATGAGCCTTGGTTTTTTTCATTCCATCATCACCATCTCTTTGGCTGATCATATGCTTTCACTTGGTTGTTTTACCCTTTCCTAAGGAACATCTGTGATGAGTGCTCTTATTAGCTAGCCTCTTGACATTTACATGTTTTCCGTTACTCCAAGAGGAGTCATCTTTCAGCTCTTTTCTGAGTCTCGAAAAATGAAAAGATGATTGATTATTTGTCTTTTCGAACTCGTTAAATTAAATTAATTGATGTTGTATCAATATACATTCACCCCTTTTTTGGGCAAGGATTGACTATTTACGAAAAAGGAACACCTTGGTCAAAATGGTCAAGAGGTTATCTCGAATATTGTTTTCTACCTTTTCGCGTTCGAGGGGCAAATAATGAAAAGGGACATGATGGAGTTTTATTTTTCATCTCTTTTTCAAACTCTCTAAATATGAAAAAGACATCAAGTTACTCTTTTGTCAGACTCATAAAAATTGAACGACGAAAGACTTGTCACCATGACGAGACTGAGTTTCTCCTTCCTAGGACTCGTAAAACTTACTAGGATGGATTCATTCGAAGAATGAACTTATATGACAAGCATATGGTATCCACTTCAAGCTTGTGTAAAAAGAAAGAGGTACTCGCTAGAAATAGTGGCGAAAAAGTGAAAGTGAAACATCTCTTGTATAGGGATCATGTCACTCTTGAACATGACACTCATCTGCGTTTCGTGTCGGGTTTGGGATATCCTCACTCAATCACTTGTCTTTCCGGGTTTGGGTGATCCATATTGCCTCTCATTCCACTTTGTCATTATAACCCTTGGTCCTATGTCAAGTCAAATGTTGCCACACTCCGGAGTTGTTTCGCCAATATGTTCAAGAGAAGTCTTATCTGCAGTCTATTACCTATACATTATATGGTCCTTTGTTACAGTATTAGATCTTATTCATTTCATTCCACTTTATTCCTTGTTTTGTGTCGATGATGAGGGAATCATTATGATCCTCCTTTGATGGGTCACTTCCTGTCGACTTCAGTGCATTATCCAGGAAGATGACTTAGAAACTCCCTTTTAGTACCTTAGAGCTTGCATGCCTTAATGGCAAGTCCATCACATTCGATGACAGGTTTACATCATTGACCTTCGATTGGGTGATTCCACGAGTGTTCAACATCAGCTTCATTTTCACATTCACGGATTGTATTGTTGTACCTTGAGGACCATTGTCATTATTGGTGGTTTCTCTCGTGCCTGTTAAGGGTCCACATCCTTGGCCGATAATTAGGTGTTTTTCTAGCATGTTCTACTTCGACTCATTCATTTGCATGTTAGAATTCATACTTTAGTCGGGTTGGGATGGAGCGCAAGACCCCGAGTTTTGTCTGATATGACTCAAGTTGCGTGGAGTTACGTATTATTCATGATTGTACACATGTTTCTACTATACGGATGGTTGTGACCATACCGTGGGACTTTACATTTATGATGATCCTTCTATATTGGGTGGTTGAGCCATGCCATGGATATTTTCATATAGTTCTTATTATCTGGATGGATGTGTCCATACCGTGGATTCATGTTTTGATATCATATATGTATATGTATATGCATCCTTTATTTGCAGGTCTGCTAATAGTGTTTGTTCTCGTCCTTGAAAAAGCTCATAAAGCATCTCAGCCATCACTTCCCATTCTACCTTCATGCTTTAGGGGGCATCAGTTACACAGTATTTTGTCACACCTCCTGCACTTCCCTGTGACATACCTCGAAGTGCTCGAAACATGACCATCATGCAGTGTACTCATTCAGATATGCAGCTCAGATCCTCCCTAAAACACTGATTGGAAAATTCCTTGAGCTTCCCCTGAAGCAAATGGCTCTAAAACCCTAATTTTAGAATTATCTCTCTTATGATACTGAAAATCGCGATGGTCGCTAGTTGCACTATACTAGCTCTGCGATGCCATCACTCTTTTTTCTCGTATACCCGCGATGATCCCTAAAAGGCAATTTTCCAAAAGAGGATGAGAAGCTTCGTGATCTAGAAGCTTCTAGAGCGACGAGCTGGAGGTTGTTTGGCATGGATGAGGTTGAATTCTCTCAACTTGGCCTTTTGGTCTTATCCCTATGAGCTACCTCCTTGAGATGAGGGCCTTCTCCTATCTTTGGAGAGATCCTAACTCCCTTTCCCTGCCTATATATTCATCTTTTCTCATTTCCAAATGGTTGGTCTTTGTCTATTTGCACCCTCATGCTAAGATTGTGCCTATATTCTACCCATTTGGCTTGGAGAAGGAGTGCTTTGAGAGCTTGGCTTCGACTTGGACACTCATTCAAGGAGAGATTATTGACATCAAGGCTTGGTTGTATGCTTCCTCCTTTATTCTATTAATATACAGCTGCTGGTTCATTTTCCCTAAATGTGTACATTCATGTATGATTTAGCTTCACACTCCTTGATATGTTAAGTAGGTTACTTTTGAATATGTTATTTGTATTTGCATACTTTGTTGTGTCTTGATCTCTTATCCAGGTGTATAAACGTTGTGAGAAGCAGGAACAAGCCCATGACGTAAGTGATTCAAGGCCTTTAACAAAGGACAATGTGATAGCATTAGAATTAGGTGGCATCTTCTTCATCTCTTATTTCAATTGTAACTTAGGAAAGTGTCTAGTAGATTGTCGCGTAGGTTGCTAGTCCCAATCATTGGGCTAGAGCGATCGTCTCTGTCCACAAAGAGGATTTACCTAGACAACAAGATGATGGTAACTACTCTTTAAAATAACATTTAGTAACCCCAAGGGACTTAATGGGATTTGATCCCAAGAATTTTGTGACATTATGCACAAAAGCATCTACAAATTGAGGTAACTCTTAAGGTTTTCAAGTTATTAGATATTGGGACATGAAAAGAAATTCTATCTCATTCGCATAACAAGGAAATTGTTATGAAAATTGTTGAATTTTGGCAGTTGTAGTCGATATTCAAGTCAGTCCATGAAAGAAATAAATGGAGGGAAATTAAATAACTTTGAAATTTCAAAATTTTCAATTTGGTCCACCTAAAAGTCAAGTCAGCTTTTTGTGTCAGTTCAATTTACCTTGCATATGACCTACATTAACCGAACCTTATTTTGGGTGGTTTGATTGTAGGTTGATCGAAGTTCTTCTAGGCAGCTTGACCGAATTTCGGAGGAGCCGCAAGAGGCCAAAATTCAGCCCTATTGACTAGGGTTGACCAAATTTCTGAGGCAGTAGCAGGAAGGCAAAAATTTTGGTCTATTTGACTAGGCTTAATTTATTAATTTTTGTGAGAATATCAAATTGTAAATTTGTTGAACTAAGAATTTCTCCTAGAAAAGATTGATGGGTTTTCTCTTGAGTTTGGTTTTCCAAGGTGGAAATTTGTGTCTCTTTGTGTGCTTGGATGTCTCTTTATGATGCTAATATCATTATTACATTATTGTTGAGATTTTCTATGTATAGTTGCTTAATGATGTATGTGACATGAGTGAAATTGGTTAAAGAAATCATTGGAAAGTAATTATCAAAACATAAGATGAGATTTCTCCTTAAAAATGAACGTCGGTATCAGAGCCTAGGTGAAAGAGTAACTGTTGAGTTCCAAAACTGCCTCTTTCTTAAGCAATTTCTTCACCCTTCTTCCTTTGTTTTCCCATAACAATGCATCCTAAACCATCAAAAGCCATTGCATGTTGCCTACAGGAGTACATTTAAGTGATTTTTAAATTATATTGTTATGTGTGTTATTTAGATAGGGTTTTGTTTTTCAGCTACAGAATGCATCCACATTCCGCAGCTAACCAGTTGTTCCGCAACCATCTCCATTCTTTTGTAGCTTACAGGTATCGAGAGGAGAAACGAACCATATGGGTAGATGGGAAAATTTCAGTACATGGATGGTGTCCTATCCATTTGATCAAAGTCGATGAGAAAGACCCCGGTCAAAGAGGAGTCAACAGAAGAGACTTACAGCAAATGGAACTCTGTTTTTGCATGTTTCTTAGTAAATGAATCCGAGGCAAACTCCTGAAGCTAAGGATGTCATTCCCCACCTACATAACCAGTATCCAATAGCCACTATTCAGAGATTTACTTTTCAAACCAATCGAAGACTAAATTTCTGGATATATCACATGTTTACGTGTTTGTTGTAGAAGACTTCTCTCTTAAAACGGTTATGTATTTTTTTCTATTAATATCAGCGTTTGGAACGCAGAACTAGTTAATGTTTTTGTTGATGTAATAGTACAATTTCCATTTGTAGCTTGAGACATCCAGTGCTCTATTTTTAAATATAAAAACTCTGTTTTTATGGATCTCTGAAGTGTGTGAAGTAATTCTGCGTTGTTAGTCCTGGACCTTGCAGAGGGCCCCTGCGTGGTCAAGGTTACTTTTCATTTCTGTACATTTTCATTTGTTGTCCTTCTTCGTTCAGTTGTACATTTACTGTGTTTTTATTATGTTCATAATCATTTCTAACACTGTTCATTGCAACTTGTGTCATTTGTTTCCACTAACTCAGATAGTTGCATTCAGTAGTATCATTAGGCTTATTTCTTCTGTTGTTCCTTAGTTCTTAAACTTAAGTTGTTTCATGCTTTTTCTTATTAGAACAGTCACCCATTACATAAATGGATGTTTCCAAAGCCTTTTGTTGATGATTAATCCTCAAACTAAGTTTATGAATGAGATTTCTTGTTGTTCGTTAGTTTTTGAGTCAAGATGTTTAATGCCTTTTTCTTCTTAGTGTAGTCACTCATGATATAAACAAATATTTCCAGAGCCTTTCATTGATGGTTTATCCTCAAACTAAATGGTGAAATGTTGAGTTTATGAATGAGATTTCTTGTTTTTCATTAGTTTAGAGTTATATAGCTTAATGCCATTTTCTTATCAAATTAGCAACTCTTGATTTAAGTAGATATTTCCAAAAGCCCTTCGTTGATGGTTGAACCTAAAACTAAGTGGTGAAATGTTTTACTAATGACTGAGTTTTTCCTTGCATTTTTATGTTTACTTCTTTTAGAATGATGCAGAATGGAATCTCTCAAATGTTGCTATCATAAGGAGTCAATTCTCCCTAAATTATATAGCAGAGTGATAAAAATACTTCATTTAGTTTTGCTTTCATAACTAGAATAGTTGCAATTTCATTTTTGTTGCTTTTCCTTAGTATAGTTGCAATTCCATATTTAGTAGTTCACTGAGCTTTAAATTTGCAAGTATATTAGACAACAGAAGCAGTTTTGTTTCTAGTATTTCATTCTCAATTTGTTATAGATAGTTGCAATTCCATTTTCTCACTTAAGTTTTGGTTTTATAATTAAGTAGACATCAGTTTTAAGAGACTTTTAAGCTCATGTTTTGGAAATCATTACAATAGCAAGAAGAAAAGCTTTGTTCTTCACTTTCTTGTTTTGAAAACCTCACTTCCAAACTTGGCCTAAAAAGCACTTTTAGACTCTCACTTCATTTTTCTAGGTTCTTAGCAGCAATAGATTAAGATTTTAACTACATTGCAGAGCTTTCGAAATCAAAAGAACAAAACCCCAAAAACAAACATAACCTTAAAAATAGTGAGGTAAGAAAGGGTTATTTAACACATATAGTGCACTACACTTCATTAGTTTACGACACTTGGATTGATAATTTATGTCACAATTTAGGGCACTAAATTGGCTAAACATTTTGGCGTCGTTGCCGGGGAAGTGTAACTAGGTAGCCTATCTCTTACATTCATTGAAAATAATAATAATAATAATAATAATAATAAATAAATAAATAAATAAATTTATGATTTCTTGAGTATGCTCTCCTCTTGCACTTTGTGTGATCTGAAGGATCAGAAAAAGAATTTTTATTCCAACTAAAAAAAAAAAGAGAAAGAGATTCTAGGGGTAGATTTATAGCTAGGGGCAGAAGTTCGATTTTCACAACTCCAACTACTCCACCAAGAGTTAGAAAGGAAACACCTCCATCCCAGACTCATACTCCCAACCTTAGGATTCCTGGAATTCAAGGGGCAACAACTCGGTTAGAAGATTCTCCCACTTCATCTATTAAACTAGACCTAGGAGAGGAACCCTTTTTCACCTCTATAGGGGAGCCTATTGTAGTTGAAGAAATAGGAATACCTAGAGAAGAAGAATAAGTAGAAACTATCTCTCATCAGCCATTAATAGAAGAATCAGAAGATTCTGAGGAAACTATCATGGTAGAAGAAGAGCAAGATGGAGAATTTTCACTATTTGGAGGAGGGGGTAGAGGTAGAGGAAACAATAGTAGAGGTAGAGGTAATAATGGAGGTAGAGATAATAATGGAGAAGGAAGAGGAAATAGGGAAGGAGACAACTCATTTGGATTCCCTATAGTAGATGAGGAAACACATACAACAATGAAAAACATTTCTCCATCTGTCCTCCCAAACTTTTATGGGTTAAGAAGTGAGGATCCTGAAACATTCTTGTTTGAGTTTGAAGTCTTATGCCGAACATATGACTATTTAGGAGACTCTCAAAAACTCAAATTGTTCCCTTCAACACTGAAAGGGGCTTCCTTGAAATGGTTTATGGGGTTAGTCACTCAATCCATTAGAACTTGGAATGATATGAAACAGGGATTTTTGGATAGATACTTGGATTACTATATGCCTACCAATCATAAGGATGAAGTATTCAAAATTATGCAAAATGAAGATGAAAACTTAGAGGATGAAAACTTAGAGGATTTGCTTGATAGGATTAACTACAATTTGAAAAGCGCAAAAATGAACAATTTAGATGAAGAGACCTTGAAAGCTCTTTTATTGAAGGTCGTTAGAGATGAATGGATAGATATCCTAAACATGATGGGGAAGGGGGAAATCTCTCAACTTCCATTGAGTGACATAGCAGAACTATGTGTCCATTTCTCAAGAGGGAAATCTAAAACTGGGAAAGGACCAAGAGATCCTTCTCTTATTAGAGCAAACAAATCTGCAACCAGATTTGTAAGTAGGGTAGAAATTGACAATATGCTTGATGAGTTCAAAACTGATATTTTAGGGAGCCTTAGTGAGCAACTAGACACCCTCAAAATCCAAAACAAGCAGAAAACAAAAGCTGATGCTTTAGCCATATTTTGTCCAAAATGCAGAAAGAAACATGCTCTAAGGGAATGCCCTTTAGATGCAAAAATTGTAGAAACTTGTATGATTTGTTCAGATAGTCATGATACCAAGGGTTGTCCTTCAATCCCAGGTCTTAAGGTTGTCTTTCAAGAGGAAGTAGTCCCAAATTCTGTAGAACCTCTTTGTTTTGTTGCAAGAAGACCTTGGCAAGGGCCACAAAATCAAGGATTTAACAATCCAATGAATTTTCAGCTCCCACCGAACTGCAATTCTTGGCAGCAACCTTGGCCTCAACCTCAAAAATCAGTATCAATCTCAACCATGGGCACAAGGGGTACAAAATCCTTATGGGATATTTTCTCAATATTATCAATATCCTCCATCTTATCAGAGTTATCCTCCCCCACAAAATCAATAGCAAAATCAACAATCACAACTTCCAAATCAAAGCCCTCACCTTTCAATGCCATTTCCATAACAACCTCCACAACAAAGTCAAAATCCTCAACTCTTGCTTCCATTTCAACAAAAGACAAATCAACTACCAACCCAACCATTGCCAAACCCCAAAAATAAAAGCCCTCGGAATGCTTACATGGTAGAAGGACAACAATTCCCTACTACATGATTGTTCCTCTATATCTTAATGATGTTCAACTTAGATTTGGTAGGATATTAGAAAAGGAAAAACCTTCTATAGATATTCAAGAACAAGATGCTTCTAAGGAGGATTCTCTGAAAGTCAATAAAAGTTTTGAGGGAACATCCCTTCAAAACCAAAACATTCAAAAAGAAAAACAAAAAGAGTCAATAAACACAACTCCTGTAATTGAGCAACATGCATCTACTTTTACACCTCCTTTTCCTGAGAGATTGCAAATTGATAGAGGAGTGAAAAAACAGATCTTGTTGCCCAATTATGACTTCCTAGATGAATTAAAGAATCTTTGTATCAAGATTCCTTTGTTACAATCCATTCAAGAAATTCCTATTCTAGAAAAAACAATAAAGGAGTTGAGCATCAAAAGGCTAGGGAGAAAACCAAGAGACACAGAAAGAATTCACCTCGTAGGAAAAATAGCATATATCATGATGGGAAAGATTGCCATGTAGAAGTATGTGGATCCAGGAAGTCCAATTGTCATGACACACATAAATGGGATTGAAATTCCAAACACATTGATTGACTTAGGGGCAGCAATAAACATTATGAGTAGATAGACTATGGAATAGCTTAAACTTCCTAATCTTCTTTACATGCCTACCTTATTGCAACTTGCAGATAGATCACTAATCAAACTAGATGGTGTGCTAGAAGACATTTCAGTCTCCTTTTATTCTTGGGAATATCTTGTTCATTTCATGATTTTAACTCCCAAAAATAATCTAGGAGGACACCCACTTATCTTAGGAAGACCTTGGCTGGCCACAGCTGATGCTTTTATTAGTTGTAGATCTTGTGACATGTACATTTCTTATGGTAGTTCAACAAAGAAATTCACTTTGTATCCTCCAGCAAAATCAATCATAGAAATAGATGACAGGGAATGGATTGGTGATGAGGATGTTATTTAGCCTATCTTTACTATATCAGAAATTAGTGAGGATAGTCAAATTTTGAACACATTAGAAAATTTTGAAACATCTTCAAAATATGATCATGCACAATTTCAAGTAAATTCTAATGTTGAATACTTGTCATATAGACAGATGTCTCTCTATTCTATGGAAGATTTTGGTAGCTCTATAATTGAAATTTTTCCAGGTAGAACATTGAACAAAAACAAAAACTTGGGGAATTGACAACAGGAGGAGCTAACCAAGATCTTACAGAAACATTTTGCTGCATTTGCATGGGAGTATACTGACATGAAAGGTATTGACCCTAAGACTTGTATTCATCATATCTATATTGAGGAAAACAGTAGACCAATCAGACAACCTCAAAGAAGGATGAATCCAAATCTTAGGGAGATTGTGAAAGAAGAGCTCTAAAAACTACTCAATGTAAAATTCATTTACCCAATATCAGATAGCCAATGGGTTTCTCCTTTGCTAATTGTGCCTAAAAAGAATGGTAAATGGAGGGTGTGCATTGATTACAGAGAATTGAATAAAGCAACCTTGAAATATCACTTTCCTTTGCCCTTTATAGATAAGTTATTAGATACATTAGCAAGTAAAAAGTACTTTTCATTTTTGGATGGTTTTAGTGGTTATAATCAAATTCAGGTAGCACCTGAGGATCAGGATAAGACCACATTTACTTGTCCATGGGAAACTTTTGCCTACCGAGTGCTTCCTTTTGGATTATGTAATGCACCCGCAACATTCCAAAGATCAATACTGGGAATTTTTTCTGATCTAATACATGATTGTGTAGAGGTATATATGGATGATTTTACAGTCTACGGTAACACATTTGCAGAAGCCTTGGAAAATTTGGAAAAAGTCTTTGAAATATGTAAAGAAACAAACCTTTCATTAAGCCATGAAAAATGTTCTATGATGTTTACGGAAGGTATTGTTTTAGGACATCACATTTTAGGAGATGGAATTAAAGTAGACAAATCTAAAGTTGAAGTCATCTCTAAGTTACCAATTCCAAATTGCCAAAAAGATGTTAGGATATTACAAAAGGTTCATAGAAAACTTTACCGAAGTTGTTGGGTTGTGTTATATTCTTTCCACGACTAGCCCACGTAGTTAACTAGAGGGTTAGAGGGGGGGCGCAACCCCCCTTCATTGTGTTGATTATGTAGC
>APFE031361075.1:93025-110420 GCA_000404065.3 Pinus taeda | reverse complement strand
CATTGTAACACAGTTCAGAGGCAAGTAGCCACACATCTCTTCTCAGAGATAAGCTACCATCGCCCTAGCTGGTTTATTTCTATTTCCGGTTGTAAGCATATTTCAGTATTTTCCATTAATGAAATGAAGTATTATTTCCGCTGCATCTTTGTGTATATGGTTATCTCTGTATTTTATTGCGTTCCTGTTTAAATCCAGATCAAGGCAAGATATTAATCTGGTTGTAACCAGAAAAATCGTCCATAAAGGAATAGATTTCACTCCCAGCACAATCGTTGATGAGCTGGTCAATAAGAGGCGTAGGATAATTGTCCTTTGGACATGCACGATTAATGTTACAGTAATGGTTTGAAGATTTCTGTGGTATGGTTTTTGAGACACTAGATTTGGATATTCCACAATATTCATTTTTTATTTGGCGACTTTTCGAGTCTAGACCAAGACTCATCATCAGGACTGATTTATAGAGAAGAGAAAAGAGTGTTATAAATATGGTATAGGTGGGTTATCAAGTAGGTAAGCCAACCATTTGAATATTAATTTTATTTTTATTTTGTTTTAATGAATCATTTTATTTATTCTTGTATTATTTAATTATATTTATTATATCATGTATTAATTCCTTTGTGTTCTTAATTTTTTTAAAAGGGATTCTTTATAAAATTTTTTTTTTTTTTTTTTTTTAACTAAATTATTTTTGTTTTAAATTGTTATTTTAATTTTCAATTAATGCTTAACTAATTATATTTAAGTTAATGTTTGTTGATTTTAAGATTATGCAATGTTTATTTAGGATTGATTATTATACCTCTAATAATTTTTTATATTTTAATCATAATATTATTCTAAATGTAATTACAAAGTTATGAATTGTTTAATTTAATTTTGAATAAATGTTTAACCTGATTTAATTATTGTTAATGTTCATTGGTTGTAAGCTTATGTTCTCTTTAACCCTTTTCTATGTTAATTAGGTTTTATTATTATTAACGTCATAAGTTTTTATTTTATTTTTTTATACTATTGACAAAAAATGCAAAATTAGTTTTATATTGTTTTATTTGATTAATATAATTAATTTTAAAACTAGATTTTTTTAAACTAGATTAAAAACCTTAAGTGTTTGAGCTAATGGATTATTGTTAATGTATTATGAGTAGAGCATTATTTCTATTTAAAGTGAAGTCTAGATATATTAAGATGCAAATGCAATATTTCTTGTAAATCTTTATGATGTTTTAGGTTATGTGAGAGATTTGTTTTGACTTATAGAGGTTGGGTAAGATGAGGGGAGGAAAGGGTACGTGAAAGGGAGGGATAATTTATTCATTGGGGGTGAGCAGAGAGGTCCAATTTTTACTAATTTCCAAGCCTCCATCTCTATTAAGGTTGCATGGGTGTTTTATGATTTCAATAGCCTCACGAACTTTCCATTTGAAGTGATGTTTTTCATTAGCAATTACTTTAGTGTCCTCAAGGCATATATGATGGTTTGTTTGTTTTTCATTAGCAATGACTTTAGCGTCCTCAAGGCATATATGATGGTTTGTTTTTTTTCATTAGCAATGACTTTAGTGTCCTCAAGGCATATATGATGGTTTGTTTGTTTTTCATTAGCAATGACTTTAGTGTCCTAAAAGCATTTATAATGGTTTGTTTGTTTTTCATTAGCAATGACTTTAGTGTCCTCAAGTAGGTAAGCCGACCATTTGAATATTAATTTTATTTTTATTTTTGTTATAATGAATTTTTATAATTAATTCTTGTATTTATCAGATTATATTTATTATTGAATATATTACTTTCTTAGTGTTCTTAATTTTATTAAAGAGATTCTTTTTAATTTATTGTATTTTAATTTAATATAATTATTTTTGTTTTTAAATTGTTATTTTTAATTTTCAATTAATGCTTAACTTAATTAATTGATTTTTTAAGTTAATGTTTGTTGATTTTAAGATTGTGCAATGTTTATTTAGGATTGATTATTATACCTGTAATAAGTTTTTTATATTTTAATTATAATATTATTCTAAATGTAATTACAAAGTTATGAATTGTTTAATTTAATTTTGAATAAATGTTTAACCTAATTTAATTATTGTTAATGTTAATTGGTTGTAAGATTATGTTCTCTATAACCCTTTTCTATGTTAATTAGGTTTTATTATTATTAACGTCATAAGTTTTTTTGTTTTTTTACACTATTGACTAAAAATGCAAAATTAGTTTTATATTGTTTTATTTGATTAATATAATTAATTTTAAAACTATATTTTTTAAACTAGATTAAAAACCTTAAGTGTTTGAGCTAATGGATTATTGTTAATGTATTATGAGTAGATCATTATTTCTATTTAAAGTGAAGTCTAGATATATTAAGATGCAAATGCAATATTTCTTGTAAATCTTTATGATGTTTTAGGTTATGTGAGAGATTTGTTTTGACTTATAGAGGTTGGGTAAGATGAGGGGAGGAAAGGGTATGTGAAAGGGATGGATAATTTATTCATTGGGGGTGAGCAGAGAGGTCCAATTTTTACTAATTTCCAAGCCTCCATCTCTATTAAGGTTGCGTGGGTGTTTTATGATTTCAACACCCTCGTGAAATTTCCATTTGAAATGGTGTTTTTCATTAGCAATGACTTTAGTGTCCTCAAGGAATATATGATGGTTTTTTTGTTTTTCATTAGCAATGACTTTAGAATCCTCAAGGCATATATGATGGTTGGTTTGTTTTTCATTAGCAATGACTTTAGTGTCCTCAAGTCATATATGATAGTTTGTTTGTTTCTCATTAGCAATGACTTTAGTGTCCTCAAGGCATACATGATGGTTTGTTTGTTTTTCATTAGCAACGGATTTAGTGTCCTCGAGGCATAGATGATGGTTTGTTTGTTTTTCATTAGCAACGAATTTAGTGTCCTCAAGGCATATATGATGGTTTGTTTGTTTTTCATCAGCAACGAATTTAGTGTCCTCAAGGCATATATGATGGTTTGTTTGTTTTTCATCAGCAACGACTTTAGTGTCCTCAAGGAATATATGATGGTTTGTTTGTTTTTCATCAGCAACGACTTTAGTGTCCTCAAGGCATATATGATGGTTTGTTTGTTTTTCATCAACAATGAATTTAGTGTCGTCAAGGCATATATGATGGTTTGTTTGTTTTTCATCAGCAACGAGTTTAGTGTCCTCAAGGCATATATGATGGTTTGTTTGTTTTTCATCAGCAACGACTTTAGTGTCCTCAAAGCATATATGATGGTTTGTTTGTTTTTCATCAACAACGACTTTAGTGTCCTCAAGGCATATATGATGGTTTGTTTGTTTTTCATCACCAACGACTTTAGTGTCCTCAAGGCATATATGATGGTCTGTTTGTTTTTCATCAGCAATGACTTTAGTGTCCTCAACGTTGTTGGCATTATGATGTATGTGTTGTACTTGATGGAAAACCTCTCATAGAAGAACATCTCACTTATACTCAACCAGATGAGTCTACAGAAGCAATATCAGGGTTGGAGGACAGAGGAATTATGCTGCAACAGTGTTATTTTCAGGTTCCACAGGTGCACCGATCAAAAGGTGCGGACATTGGCAGGTTGCGCAGATGCGCAGTTCTCAGAGTGCGGACATGTTCGTAGGCGTTCCGAACAAAAGGTGCAAACCTAAAATGCACGAACTTTCATGTAGAGAAAAATGCGCATCTTAAGTTTGGTCCATGGTATTTAGCCCGATGTTTTTGATCCTATGGTTTTGGTCCGTGGTTTTTGCATCTAAAATATTGAACCTAGGTTTTGGGTCCCTAGTATCGTTTCTCAATGGTTTTGATCCATGGTTTCAGTAAGGCCTTGGCTATAAAAGGGAAAGGAGATCATTTGGCTGGACACAAGTGTGTTGAATATCTTAAGAATAACAAGATCTAAATTTCTGATAATCAGTTGGGGAGTTATAGTTGAACCTGAATCAAGAAGAAACGAGAGCATTATAAATCAGATCTGTTGATGGGTCGAGATCTCTTTGGCACATGAACGGATCTATGATTTTGACAGTCTAGGGTATATTTGAGGACTGATAAACTGTCTATATCCGGAGGTGCGTAAGATCAGAGAAGGTGCAGGTGCAAAGGTGCGCAGTACCAGTGAAGGAGTAGGTGTGGAGGTGCACTGGTCAGAAGACGCCGCAGGTGCGGAGGTGCGCAGAGCACAAATAATGCAAGTGCGAAGCTGCACAGGTCGCAAACAGCGTAGGAGCGAAGCTGTGCAGGTCATAGACAAAGAAAGTACGGACATCCGCAAGTTACTACTGGTGAAGTTGTGGACTTTTCTTGAAGTATATTTTAGTTGATTTTGTCTATTGCTGCAGTGTTCTGGGTATAGACTTGGTGTCTGGTTACTGGTACTATTTGTCTGATTACAACATTCTAAGAAGTTATTGGTTAATTGGTTGATGCACATATACTTGATGATTACTTGATATTCGTGGATCCAACATGAAAATTGATGAAATGTGGTCCCCAGAAGAAAAGAGAAGGTAGTAGCCTTCTGTAGGTCAGCACCTACGTACTAGTATCTTAGCTAGCGCAAGAGCTAAGGGGGTTGTAGCTCCCTTCCAGGAGAAGCTGGAAATTGAGAGAGGGTTGTAGCACTCTGTAGGTTGTAGCCTACGTACTGGTAAAGGTCTACACCAGTACAAAATCATTGTAAAAAGAAGTTTCTAATTGAAAGAAGATAGAGACATATTGCAGCAGGTGGTTTTCACCCACATTGAGTTTCCACCTTACATCTTGTGTTCCTTGGTGTGACTGTCTATTTGTGTTCCTACTCATTATTATATTGTTCTCACATACAGATTAATGACAAACATATGAAGAATAATTTAAATTATAAGTCTGGAAGGTATATGCAAGTTTCAATTATCAAATCTGCAAATATAGATTGAAAAGTATTTGATAATAATGATTCACCCCCCCTCTCGGTATTATTTCCAACAATTGGTATCAAAGTAGGTCCTTCAATAGAAGCTTGATCACTTGAAGGAAGATCTATCATCATGAGAAACTACGAAAAGGAAGCATCTATCAGGCCACCAACATTTGATGGGACCAACTTCATCTATTGGAAGGTAAGAATCACTGCATATCTTCAATCTCTTGGTACATAAGTTTGGGATATTGTGGAAACAAGATACACATTTCCATCAACAACTCCTACAGATCCAGCAGAGAAGAAGAAGTATGAAACAAATGAAAAAACGTACAATACTCTATTGGGAAGTCTATCTCAATAAGAATTTGTCAAGGTAATGCAACTCAAAAGCGCAAAAGAAATATGGGACAAGATCGTTCTGAGATATGAAGGAGATGAACAGGTAAAACGTGCAAAATTACAAACTCTTAGAATTCAATATGAAAGTCTCAGAATGCATAATGATGAAAGTGTGGCTAGCTATTTCCTATGTATAGATGAGATCATAAATTGTATGAAAAACTTGGGTGAAGAAATAAAAGAAGTTGTTCTGGTTGAAAAAGTTCTAAGATCTTTGTATTATAAGTTTGATTCAAAAGTTTCTACCATAGAAGAAAAGGAGAATCTATGGAACCTTACCATGTCACAACTTCACAGAATTCTAACTGCTTACGAAATGAGAAAAGGAGGACCATCAGACAGAAGAGAAGCCGAATTCAAAGCCTTAGGAAAAGGAGATTACAATGAACCAGGATATATGTCTGAAGGAGAAGAAGAATCGAACTTTGTCAAGAACCTTCAACGAGGAACTGGAAGATTTAAAGGTATGCTGCATTTCAAATGCTTTTCTTGTGGAAGAGTTGGTCACTATGCTGCAAAATTCCCTCATAAAGATAGACTAGACAAAGGTAAGGAACCTGTCAGAAGGAACAGAAAACAAAATGCAAGTAAGAAAAGCTATTATATTCATGAAGACAGTGATGGACTTTCAAATAGTGATGAAGATGACCAAGGTAATGATAATAGACTTTTGATGGATTTTGAAGATGATGATTTCTTGGATGCTATAAATGAAGAATATCTTTATGAAGAAATTTCTAAACTCAAAATTGGTTTAGAAGAAAAGAACATGATTATAGACAAATTGACTTTCCAACTTGCTGAAAGAGATAAACACAATGAAGAGTTATAATGTGAAATTGTGGGACTTAGAAAAGAAATTGGGAAAACAAAAGCTCTTAATCTTAGATTTGCTAAAGGATCTGAAACCTTAGATGAGATTATCAAAGTGTAGTGTTCTCCTATAATCAAGACAGGTCTCGGATATTCTGAAGAAACGTCTCAAGAACAGAAGCCATCCACCTCTAAAAGCTATCTTGATGCAGCGCGGAGAAGTGAACAGGTTGACAATCGACAACAAAAGCATAATATAGACTACCAGATAAATCAGGGACCATTTTCTCCAAGAATGAACAAAGATTACCAAGTAAGTCAGGGGTCCTCTACTTTTAGGATGAATAGAAGCTTCAATTAGGTAAATCATTCTCAATTTGGCTCAAGAATGGAAGTCAATAGAAATTACAATCAATTGTGTAGTAGGTTTGATAATCGCAGGAATTTCTTCAATGGACAATGTTTCTCTTGTCATAACTTTGGTCATAAAGCTGCTCAATGTGTTTCCTACAAGACCATCATGACTAGGGAAGATAAAAAACGAAGAAGTATGACTGGGATCATGAAAAGGACCTGCAATAACTTCTCTGCTCTTGAAAATGAAATAGAATGTTATATTTGTAACAATTTCGGGCATGAAGATTCTGAATGCAGGAGTAGGTTTCGACAAAAGGAGTCAACTTCATTGAATCCCAAAATATGGAAAGAGAAAGAATCGCAATCAGACAGATGTGGGATAGCCTTATATGCTAAAGGACAGGAAAAACAATGGTACATTGATAGTGGATGCTCAAAACATATGACAGGTGATAAAGAAAAACTTCAGTCATATACTGCCTTAGAAAGGGAAGAGAATGTATCATTTGGAAATGACACCCCTGCATTCATAAAAGGTAAAGGTTCTACTCAATTGAAAAAGAAGGTCAAAGCTGGTAATGTTATGTGTGTTGATGGATTAAAACATAATTTATTGAGTGTTAGTCAAATGTGTGATCAAGGAACTGAGGTAATATTTAGATCAAATGGATGTATTGTTTGTGAGCTTGACACAAGAAAAACAGTGATCAAAGGCACAAGAACTATGAATAATCTATATATATTCAAAGAAGGAGAACAACAATGTTATCTGAGCAAGAATGATGAACAATGGCTATGGCATAGAAGATTGGGGCATCTTAGCTTCTCCCAAATAAGGAAAGCATGCAAATATCAGGCGGTTCATGGTCTTCCTGACATCAGAATTCCAGACAATACAATATGCAAATCTTGTCAATTTGGTAAGAAAACCAGAACTAATTTTCCTGAGAAAGAAGTATCAGCTAGCAGGCCTCTTGAACTTGTTCACACTGATATATATGGTCCAACTAGAAAGAGGTCACCTCGAGGAGAAGAGTACTTCATATTGTTTATTGATGACTTTTCAAGGATGTGTTGGATAGGACTCATGAAGTATAAAGATGAAGCCTTCAAAAAATTCAAGTCATTCAAAGCTTTGGTTAAGAACGAATCATATCGTAGAATCAAATGTCTCAGATTCAATCAAGGAGGGGAATTTACCTCAGATGAGTTCTTCGATTTTTGTGAAGAACATGGAATAAGAAGGGAATTCTCAACTGCAAGGACTCCTTAGCAAAATGGAGTAGTGGAAAGGATGAATAAAACAATTCAACAAATGGCTCATGCTATGCTTGATGAATCTGGAACTCCTGCAACCTTCTAGGGTGAAGCCGCATTTGTCTCTGTTACTATTCTCAACAAGACAAAAATATGGGTAAACAACACTCAGACTCCTCATGAACTCTGGTATGGTAAGACTCCCACGGTAAAATTCTTCAAAATCTTTGGAAGCAAATGCTACATTAAAAGGATAGATGAAAATCTTTGCAAGTTTGAACCTAAAGTAGATGAAGGCATTTTACTTGGCTACTCTCCTCACAGCAAAGCCTACAAATGTTACAATAAAATACTTGGAAAAACTGTTGAAAGCATTGATGTAGTGGTTGATGAAGAAGGAAACACTCCTAGATAGGTAAAATCTGAAGATCTCGAAGATGGCAAAGATTATCCGTCAACATCAAATCAGATTCATGATGAAGAAGAAACCCATGAGGCACCAGAAGAACAGATAAGGATAGACGAAAAGACTCCATCTAGATATGTTCAAAAGAATCACCCAGAATCTCAAATTTTGGGGCAGAAGGAAGCGGTGTAAAAACAACAAGAACTGTTGCAGAAGCTTCAAGCTATCTAGCATTGCTCTCCTCCACTGAACTGCAAAATGTAAGAGAGGCTTGCAAAGATGAATGCTGGGTCAACGCCATGGACGAAGAACTTGAGCAGATTGAAAAAAATAAAACTTGGGAGTTGGTTCCTAGACCAACAGATAAAAATGTCATAGGGACAAAATGAATTTTCAAAAATAAACTAAATGAAAATGGAGAAGTGGTCAGAAACAAGGGAAGACTTGTTTGTAGAGGATATGCGCAACAAGAAGGCATAGACTTTGAAGAAACGTTTGCACCAGTTGTGAGACTTGAGGCTATAAGGATGTTCCTTGCTCTCTCTAGCTTTCAGAAGTTCAAAGTATTTCAGATGGACGTAAAATCTGCCTTTCTGAATGGGGACCTAGAAGAAGAAGTATATATTGAGCAACTAGATGGATTCATTCTTGGAAATGATCCAAATCTTGTATGTAGACTTAAGAAGGCACTCTATGGTCTTAAATAGGCTCCAAGGGCTTGGTACTATCATCTGGACAAATACCTTCATCAACAAGGTTTCTCAAAAGGCTCAGCAGATAGCAATCTATATATAAAAATTGATAATGATAAATTGCTAATATTGGTTGTATACATTGATGATATCATTTTTGGCAGCAATGAAGAAGCCATGAGCCAAAACTTTTCTTTGGTGATGCAAAAATAATTTGAAATGTCTTTGCTAGGTGAGCTGACATACTTCCTTGGTTTACAAATCCAACAAAACAAAGATGGTATCTTTTTATCACAAACCAAGTACCTAAAGCAGATCTTGAAGAAATATGGCATGGAAGACTCAAAACCGGTATGTGCTCCTATGGTAACAGGGTGCAGCCTCAGTGCTAATGATGAATCAGCAACAGTCCATCAACCAACCTATAGATCCATGGTTGGCAGTCTACTCTATCTAAGAGGAACTCGGCCAGACATCATGCATGCAGTGGGAATAGTTGGAAGATTTCAAGCTAATCCAAAGGAAGCACACCTTCAAGCAGTTAAGAGGATCTTCAAATATCTTCAAGGAACACAAAACTATGGCTTATGGTATCCTAGAAATGTAGATCTCACACTTCATGCATATACAGATGTAGATTGGGCAGGAAGCGTGGATGACAGAAAAAACACTAGTGGTGGAGCATTCTTTATGGGGTCCAGATTAGTATCTTTGTTCAGCAAGAAACAAAGTTCCATTACTCTATCTACAGCTGAAGCAGAATATGTGGCCACTGCATCTTGCTGCACACAACTTCTTTGGATGATACAAATTTTGCAAGATTTTCAAATCACCTATACTCCAGCTATCTCCATCTTCTTTGATAATACAAGTGCAATCAGTATCTCAAAAAATCCTGTCATGCATTCAAAGACTAAGCACATACCTATCAAGTATCATTTTCTAAGGGAACAAGTGCTTGAGCAAAAGGTCAAGTCGGAGTATGTTCCTTCCAAGGAACAAGTTGCTAATATTCTCACCAAACCATTGCCCAGGGAAACATTTGAATACCTCAGACAGAAGTTTGGGGTTATTGATGCATCATCGTGCTGTTAAAACTTGTCTGTTGTACGCAGGTGTATACGCGTACATATGCCAATTTATGTGGGTTGAGTTCTGGGTGAAGAGAGTCTGATATGGGTCTGTCAGAGACCATCTGGCACAGGTTCAGGGGGAGCATATATTCTTCTAATAATGCATTGTTGGCATTATCTTAGAAGCTGTTGGTTTGATTTCACAGGTGTTTTTGGTGGATTGTGTGCTGGTCTGAAAGTTGATTCTACTGTTGATAGTTATTCTTGTCTCTATGAAGGTCATGTAATGGCCTATTTTGGTTTCCCCACTATGCCTGGGATGAATAATGTATGTTATGGTTTGGTATATCCCCATTTAATGGGGAGGACGAGCCAATATTGGTATCTACCCACTTTATTGGGAGATGGATGTGTGTATGAGTCCTTGATGATAGGAGAGTCAATTATGATGTATGGAGTCATGTTTCTTATTGTAGAACATATTTTTGCAAACCTTGCTTACAGTCAGGGAGAGCATGAATAATAAACTTCAGCAGAGCAGAGACTTCAACATGTACTTAGAGGGGGCATGGACAGATTAGTACGCCTTGGCATATTCAAAGGGGGAGCTCTTTTAGAGATTTCAGTAGGTACTCGGGGGGAGTATGATCAGTGGAATGGTTATCAAAGAAAGAGAATATCTGGGTCCGCCCTTTGTCCTTGATGTCAAAGGGGGAGAGTGATTGGGTATTATTTCCATCAAGTCCAAAGGGGGAGATTGTTGGCATTATGATGTATGTGTTGTATTTGATGGCAACCCTCTCATAGAAGAACATCTCGCTTATACTCAACTAGATGAGTCTACAGAAGAAATATCAGGGTTGCAGGACAAAGGAATTGTGGTGCAACAGTGTTATTTTCAGGTTCCGCATGTGCACCAATTAAAAGGTGCGAACATTGGTAGGTTGCGCAGATGTGCAGTTCTTAAAGTGCGGACATGTTCACAGGCGTTTCGAACAAAAGGTACAAACCTAAAATGCACGAACTTTCATGCAGAGAAAAACACGCATCTTAAGTTTGGTCCATGGTATTTAGCCTGACGTTTTTGATCCTATGGTTTTGGTCCGTGGTTTTTGCATCTAAAATATTGAACCTAGGTTTTGGGTCCCTAGTATTGTTTCTCAATGGTTTTGATCCATGGCTTGAGTAAGGCCTTGGATATAAAAGAGAAAGGAGATCATTTGGCTGGACACAAGTGTGTTGAATATCTTAAGAATAACAAGATTTGAATTTCTGATAATTGGTTGGGGAGTTATAGTTGAACCTAAATCAAGAAGAAACTGGAGCATTATAAGTCAAATCTGCTAATGGGTCGAGATCTCTTTAGCGCATGAGCAGATCTGTAAATTTGACGGTGTGGGGTATATTTGAGGACTGATAAATTGTCTGTATCCGGAGGTGTGCAGGATCAGAGAAGGCGCAGGTGCAGGGGTGCGTAGTACCAGTGAAGGACCAGGTGTAGAGGTGCGCTGATCAGAAGACGCCGCAGGTACAGAGGTGCACAGAGCACAAACAATGCGGGTACGAAGCTGCACAGGTCATAGACAGAGAAAGTGGAGACATCTGCAGGTTACTACTGGTGAATTTGCAGGCTTTTCTTGAAGTATATTTTAGCTAATTTTGTCTATTGCTGCAGTGTTCTGGGTATAGATTTGGTGTCTGGTTACTAGTATTGTTTGTCTGATTACAACATTCTGAGAAGTTGTTGGTTAATTGGTTGATGCACATATACTTGATGATTACTTGATATTCATGGATCCATCTGAAAATTGATGAAACATGGTCCC
Source organism: Pinus taeda (assembly GCA_000404065.3). Taxonomy (NCBI): domain Eukaryota; kingdom Viridiplantae; phylum Streptophyta; class Pinopsida; order Pinales; family Pinaceae; genus Pinus; species Pinus taeda. Next base: position 98,666 of record APFE031361075.1, on the reverse strand, counting down.
CGAAAGAAAAGGGAAGGTAGTAGCCTTCTGTAGGTTAGCACCTACATACTAGTATCTTAGCTAGCGCAAGAGCTAAGGGGGTTGTAGCTCCCTTCCAAGAGAAGCTGGAAAACGAGAGAGGGTTGTAGCGCTCTATAGGTTGCAGCTTGCGTACTGGTAAAGGTCTGCACCAATACAAAATCATTGTAAAAAGAAGTTTCTAATTGGAAGAAGATAGAGACATATTGTAGTAGGTGGTTTTCACCCACATTGGGTTTCCACCTTACATCTTGTGTTCCTTGGTGTGACTGTCTATTTGTGTTCTTGCTCATTATTATATGGTTCTCACATACAGATTAATGACAAACATATAAATAATAATTTAAATTATAAGTCTAGAAGGTATATGCAAGTTTCAATTGTCAGATCTGCAAATACAGATTGAAAAGTATTTTATAATACTAATTCACCCCCCCTCTCAGTATTATTTCCAACAAAGGCATATATGATCGTCTGCTTGTTTTTCATCAGCAATGACTTTAGTGTCCTCAAGGCATATATGATGGTCTGTTTGTTTTTCATCAGCAACGACTTTAGTGTCCTCAAGGCATATATGATGGTCTATTTGTTTTTCATCAGCAACGACTTTAGTGTCCTCGAGGCATATATGATGGTCTATTTGTTTTTCATCAACAACGACTTTAGTGTCCTCAGGGCATATATGATGGTCTCTTTGTTTTTCAATAGCAACGACTTTAGTGTCCTCAAGTCATATATGATGGTCTGTTTGTTTTTCATTAGCAATGACTTTAGTGTCCTCAAGGCATATATGATGGTTTGTTTGTTTTTCATTAGAAATGACTTTAGTGTCCTCAAGGCATATATGATGGTTTGTTTGTTTTTCATTAGCAATGACTTTAGTGTCCTCAAGGCATATATGATGGTTTGTATGTTTTTCATACGAAATGACTTTAGTGTCCTCAAGGAATATATGATGGTTTGTTTGTTTTTCATTAGCAATGACTTTAGTGTCCTCAAGGGTGAAATCTTTGAACAAACTTTGGGTGTTGCTATGGGATCACCTCTTTCTCCTATTGTAGCCAATCTCTTCATGGAAAAATTTGAAAAAAAGGCTCTTGACACATACCCATTAAAACCTAAGTTTTGTGTTAAATTTATGGATGACACCAGTGTTGATTGGCCTTATGGGGAAGATGAACTTGAAAGCTTTTTGAACCATCTCAATAGCATATCTAATGACATCAAGTTCACAATGGAGATAGAAGAGAACAATTGCATACCATTCCAAGGCATCCTCCTCATAAGCAACAAATATGGTTCCATAGGTCATAAAGTGCTTAAAAAAAATGCTCATACCAATAACTATGTCCATGATGATTCACATCACCACCCAGCTCACAAAATGGGTGTACAACAATAAAAGCATCTTCAAGGCCATTCAAAAGGCCAAATCTGGAAACAATATAAACAAATCAAACAACCCTAAGACTACTAATGTCTACCTTCCATATATTCAGGGTGTCACTGACAAACTAGCCAAAATTCTCAGAAAGAAAAATACTAAAACTTCATTCAAAACCTTGACAACTATCAAATAAAGAATCAAGTTGGTAAAGGACAGCCAAGAACAACTACAAAGAAAATGTGTTTATATCATCAACTTCTCGTGTGGAGAACAATATATAGGGGAAACAGGTAGTTTAGTCAGGATTAGGCTCAAAGAACATAGTGCAGATATCCGTAAAGAAAGAACACTCTCTTCAGCTTTAGCCGAGCATGCAGGTAAAACAAACCATCATATATGCCTTGAGGACACTACATCGTTGCTAATGAAAAACACCATTTCAAACAGAAAGTTCGTGAGGCTATTGAAATCATAAAACACCCACGCAACCTTAATAGAGATGGAGGCTTGTAAATTAGTAAAAATTGGACCTCTCTGCTTTCCCCCATTGAATAAATTATCCCTCCCTTTCACATACCCCTTCCTCCCCTCATCTTACCCAACCTCTATAAGTCAAAACAAATCCCTCACATAACCTAAAACATCATAAAGATTTACAAGAAATATTGCATTTTCTTCTTAATATATCTAGACTTCACTTTAAATAGAAATAATGCTCTACTCATAATACATTAACAATAATCCATTAGCTCAAACACTTAAGGGTTTTAATCTAGTTAAAAAAAAATAGTTTTAAAATTAATTATATTAATCAAATAAAACAATATAAAACTAATTTTTACAATTTTTAGTCAATAGTGGTAAAAAAAAAAAAAAAAACTTTTATGACGTTAATAAAACCTAATTAACATAGAAAAGTGTTAAAGAGAACATAAGCTTACAACCAATGAACATTAACAATAATTAAATTAGGTTAAACATTTATTCAAAATTAAATTAAACAATTAATTACTTTGTAATTACATTTAGAATTAATTAAAATATAAAAAACTTACTACAGGTATAATAATCAGTCCTAAATAAACATTGCACAATCTTAAAATCAACAAACATTAATCTTAAAAAATTAATTTAAAGTTAAGTTAAGAATAATTAAATTTAGAAAATTACAATTGAAAACAAAAATCAATTATAATTAAAAAAATTATGAAAGAATCTTTAAAAAATTTAAAAACACATAAGGAATTAATACATATAATATATAATTAATTGAATATTATAAGAATTAAATATTTAATAAGATTTCGATTATGATAATTAAAATATAAAATAAAATGAATGATCAGGATGGTCGGTTTTTCTACCACTGTTGATTAACTTTTTCGACCTTAATATTTTATAACACTCTTTTCTCTTCTCTGTAAATCATTCCTGATGATGAGTCTTTTTCTAGACTCGAAATGTCGACCAATAAAATATGAATACTCTAGAATATCTGAATCCAGTCTCTCAAATGTCACGGTAGTCAACACAAACCCTAATAGTGCCCTGCTTTTTGGTCACAGGGACAATATTAGAGACCCAATCAGTCAGTGAGATAGGGTAAATAAACCCGGTCTTGAGAATTTTTTCAACTTCTCCCTTAAGAGCCACAACCTTTCTCGGGTGCATAGGGTGTAAACATTGTCGAATAGGCTTGGCACCAAGATACGTAGGGATCTCGTGCACCATGATGCCAGGATCAATAATGGGAATTTCCTCGTATGACCAAGCAAAAACATCGTAAAATTCTTGGAAAAGATTGTTATAAAGCTTAATCTCCTCTAGAGTATAGGTAACGCCAATGTGAATATTGTCAACAATCCCTAGCTTGACAGAGATGTTGTTGGGCATTGTTTGCATAATTTTCCCCATGTTGCCTTCAGAAAAGACTTCATGAAATTGAATATGCATCTGGAGGGGCTGCGAGGGGATATAAGAAGCAAACTTCTCAAGACAAGTAGTCATGGCCCCTTGGCTAGGGAGAAACGAGGAGCAATGGTGATGATCAAACAAAGGAGGCTCCTCAAAAGAGATCGTCTCTATAATCACTTCATCGGAAGGAAAGATATCCTTTAACGGATCCGAAGAAACACTATCTCTAATCCAAGGGGATTGGACATACATGTCAAGAGGCCTGCTCAAAGGAGCAAGCTCAAAAGATGAAGCTGAGGCGGAAACAATTTCTACATAGTTGAGCTTGGGAAGACTCAACGACATGACGTCACCCCAGGAGTCTACCTGATCGACGGGAGGGAGAACCCAAGGATCAGAATAGATAGAAATCATATTAATGGGAGCAATGTTGGGAGGCGGGAGTGAAAAGACACCCGTAAGGGCAAGATCTTTGAAAATTCCAGCACCCACGCTTTCAAACAGAATAGAGGTATGTTCCACAAAAGGCATGTTGCCATCCAAAGAAGAAGAGGTGAAGAAGGACAATTGGTCAACCATGACAATTTTCCCTTGATGGGGAAAATGAAGGACATAGAAAAGAGATGAAGCCATAGCTCGCGTGGCATATGTCCAGCCTCCGCCTAAGAGAAGGTTGTAAGTCAAATTTGCATCAACAACTTCGACCTCAACTTCAACTATCTTCCCCTCCAGAGTGATAGCCAAACGTGGGAGTATACCGAAAGGATTGGAATCCCTACCATTGAAGGCTTACAAGGTATTATGAGACTAACTCAACGTCAAGGAACCAATAGCCTTCAAACAAGCAACAAACATGATGCAAGTGGAGGCGCCCTCATCAATAACGGTGCGATGAATGTACTTGGAGTTAACAATGACTTGAATGAGGAAAGAAATCTGAAGAGGCAATCTTGGTACATGATTATAAAGATCGAAAGTGATCAAATCCGAATTGGTCGGGTCAATAACACCAATGGCTAATAGCAAAGACTTCCTCTAGGAGGAACAACTCTCGAGGACTTCCAAAGTGGACATAGCCAAAGGGGCTTGGGCTCAGTCCTTAATAATGCTATAGTGTTGTGCGGCACGAGCATTAGGGTTGTAAGAAGACTTCCAGAGCACTCCTTTAGGAGGAGGTCGAATGACTCACTCAATACTAGGTCGCTCAATATGGATAGGACTAGTACTGGATGAAGGAACACTTGAAGGGGCTTCAGATTCCTTCCCGGCAGGATGAGCTATTCTTTCGATCGAGTACTTATATGAATGGGAATAGTCCCAGCCATATAAACTTGAGAGTCAAAAGTGGAAGAAGATTGAGGTTAATCGACCATCATTTGAGTCTGTTGCGAGGGAAAAGGATCTTTGAGCATAGTACGAGTTCCAGGGGTTCCTTTAAGAAAACACGTAACTTCAAACCATCTAAGACAACCTTTAGTATAGTGATCTTTGTCACATATGAGACAAGGTGTTTCTGGGAATACTAGTGTCTTTTTGATTGACTAGCCCTTTAGGATTGGCAGCTATCCTAGAAACAAATAGTTTAAAGAAATTTGTGATTTCCTCTATGTATGATAGATAAGGGAGAAGCAAAGGAACCAACTTGGATCTTTCGCTTGACTCCTTGCTTGATTCTTCTCCCCCTTGATAGAGCTTGCAACTCCTCTCCTACTTATCCCGCTTAGAGAATACCTGTAGAAACAATGTAACACAACACCATCAAAGCATATTGATCTATTATATCATAAGCAATGGAGAATCAAAATTACGTTGAACATACAACGGCATTCACAAATAACAAGATTCACATATACACGATTGTATGGAGGAAAAATCAAAGAACTTTATTAAATATGAAGGGAGAATTACAACCCAGCTGCCTGATCCAGCATCATCCGCCCAGCATCAAAGCCCTCTTCACCTCATGAAAAGCAAGATCACCCAACAATACAATGCTTTTTCTCAGATACAAACTATCAGCACTTCCTTACAAATTACAAAATTTCAGCCTCTAGATCTCTCAGATGAGGGATCCATTTATAGATGTCTACAAGAGTGTGAGTCATCTCTGGGCTTTTTGATTAGTGTCATTCCACTTATTGTTTTTGGTTCCACTTGGATATTTCTTGGATCTCTTACTCATCCCTAAGTGAATTCAGAGAGGGCAGTGTCATAGGAGAAGTTTCTAGAAGATTCCATGAGCATCCACTTAGCGAACTGTCTTGGAAATTTGTCCATTCTCGCTCATTACACCCCACAGAAGGCCTCTTCAGTATGCATCAC
>APFE031361075.1:67798-92582 GCA_000404065.3 Pinus taeda | reverse complement strand
CTAAAGCATGAAGTCGTAAATCTTTTGATGTCGGGTGAAATGCTTTATCATGAGGATCTGAGGTATTCGAACTGGAAGGTGACCTATATAAGATACAACACAATACATCATCATAATATAATTTTCCATGATCTAGTTGAGGCAGGCATTCTCATGCTCAGCTTTATAAATTCATTTTCATGTACATAGAACAGGTAATTGTCTGCAGTTGCAGACTGGTGATTCTTTATATGTAGAGTCATTATCCCTAGCTTGGATGATCATCTGTGCAGCTTCTGTGTACATTTGATGTCTTTATATTCCGAAATATATCGCAGCTCGAATGGATGAAACTAGATCCGGGGTCTTCAAACTTGTTCAATCATCCGATGTACAAGTTGATCCATGTGAAAAGATGTCTTGAAGTCGAACATGGAAAGAAATCACCTAATTACCAGCCAATGATGTACGTTGTTAACATATGCGAGAGGAATCATCGATAATGATAATGACCCTCAAGGTACTACAATACAATTCACGTGGTGTAAAGATATGATCCGATGTCGAACACCACGCAAAATCTTTCAATCAAAGGCCATTAATGTCAACCTATCGCTAGAAGTGAGAAACTTGCCATTGAGGTATGCAAGATTCAAAGTATTGAAAGGGTTGTTTCTAAGTCAACTTCCTAGATAATGAGTTGATGTTGACAAGAAGTGACCCATCATAGGAGGGCCTTAATGTATCCCACATCTACGACTTGAAACGAAGCAAATGATTTTCTGGAGGTGAAAACGATCATACGACACAAGGTTCAGGAATGGCAGTCATGAAAAATGGAGGGTGATAATGGATGAGTCATTAACTAGATTTTGGTTTCTCAACTGAATGACTTCTCTTGAACATATTGGCGACACTGAGATGGATTGGTAGCATTCACCCCAAAATATGGATGGTGTGGAGGACCAATGGTGAAATGACTGGTGAACGGAATAACCCAACCCGACTCAATCACGACAATGGAGTGAAAGTGTCATGTTCAAGAGCGACCTCCTACCATAAAATTCTTCAAGTTTTCTTCCCTTTTCCCCAGTAATTGCTGACTAGTACCTCTTTATTTTTGTTAAGCTTGAGGAGGATATCATATTCTTGTTCTATAATTTGCCCTTCAAGCAAACCTTTCGCTATGTTTTATCGAGCCTAGCGACAATGAAACTCATTCTTGTCTAGGGGACAAGTTTGTCGCTATTGTTTTAATGAGTTTAACGACAAGGATAACTCGGTCCTTTTCATGTTTAGAGAGTTTGAAAATGGACGAAAAGGAAACTCTAGTAGTTCTTTTTCGTAGCATAATCCCTTCAGTCCGAAAAAGATTAAAATAATACGAAAAGGATGACTTTTCAATTACTTTAGCGAGCTGAAAAGACAAGCGCTCAAACTTTTTCATGAGATGATGGCACTTCTCATTGCTTTAACGAGCTAGAAAGGCCAATAGCTTGACAATATTTTCATTTTTAACGAGTCTGAAAAGAGTTTAAGGGACACTCTTTTTGAGGAATGAGTGGCGTTTAGGGTAAAAACTGGTTTTATGCAAGCTTGGAACTTCTCAAAACATGGTGATGTGAAGAGGTTGGCTAATAGGACCACTCGTCGCAGCTATTCCTCAAAATGGCAAACAATCAAGTGGGAGCGTATGATTAGCCAAAAAGATGGAGGTGGTGGCAGGAACACAACCAAGGCTGAAAAGGTTGATAGCAGGGCAATAACAAAGGTTATTTACTAAAGGTGGGTTCATTTTTTAATGAGCTTGACCTGTGGGGGAACTATGCTTAGTGGTAGGTTTATTTTTTAACAAGCTTGAACCATGCGATAACATTTCTCAATTTGAGTTTTTCTTTTTATGCAAGCTAGAAAACGGCATAACTAAGAAAAGCCAGAAAAAAGAGGCTAAAAGCTAGAAAAACTAAAAACTAAGGAACTACTGAGGTTAGGTAGGATGGTTTTGTCAGCGTTTAGACAAAATTCTTCCTTTGCTTCATCCGTAGAGAAGATAAAGGTGATTGGTGTGTTATACCAATCACCTAATGTAAGAAGCTAACAAGCTAAAAAGCTAAAAAGCTAAAAGACTAGAAAATGAAATTGAAAAAAGGTTTGCATGCCACTATCATGATGAAAAGGAGAGTCTCTAGTAACCATATGGAAATCATTGTGGTTAAAACGGATTGTTTTGTCTGCAGAGCAGACAAAACACTTCCTTGGCTTTGTCTTCCAATTAGACAAAGGTGAATGGTGTGTTAGACCAATCACTTAACTTATAGGGAAACCTATCTTTTAAGCTGGGTTCGTCTCAAAATAGACAAGGGTGCATGCCCCCTAAGCTTCGTTAATTCACCAGACTACTTGCGGAAATTAGGTGGATGGAATGAAGGTTCAAGAGATGCTACTAATGTACAAGGACCATTTAGGGATGATGATTGACTTGGAGCTATGCTTGAACTTGGAAATGAAAACTGGTCAATAGTGACAATTTTTCCTTTATGTGGGAAACAAATCACTCGAAAGAGTGTTGAAACAATAGCCTCCATGCTATAAACATAGTCACGCCCAAGGAGTAGATTGTAATCTAATGGTCCTTGGAATACCATCACGTTCAAGTGAATGGTTTTCCTTCTCAAAGTAATTGGTAACTTAGGAAGGATCCTTAACGGTCAACTGATTCCTTTGTTAAAGCCTGACAAATTTTGTGTAACAGGCATAAGTGATGGCGAACCAAGAGCTTTGCAAGGAATTTTGGAAAGGATACTCACTGATGCCCCTTCATCTATGATAGTGCCAGATATGATCATTTTGTAAACTTGTACTATGGTCTGGAATGGTACATTAGAAGGAAGGCATGATCTCTCTAGTTGATTCCAATCGAAGGAGGTAACTAGACTGCTTGGAGGGGGTACCGAATAAATGGTTGAATTAACCCCTTGAGTAGTGGGAACTAGGGGATTCTCTTCCTGTTGTGAAGGAATGGGTGGATTGCCCCCAAGTTCCTCAGACTTTGAAGTAATAAAAAGAATTTGAACAGTGTCATTCTCACTCTTTTCGGGAAGTGTATGATCTTCTGAAGGTAAAACTTGGTCGACTGCCATCTCGACCTATTGACTTTGGTCTGGTATGGACTTAGAAGATTCACTTTCGACGATAGGTGTTTCGACCGATGGTTGAGTTATGTCAGTCAGATTTTCAACTAGTAAAGGACTTGGGGAGAGCTTCCTGTATCCAGATGGAAGTTGCTGCGATGAAGCAGGATGGTTATGCAAGACTCCTTTGGCTTCATCCAAAAAAGGACAATGGGGAAGGGTATGGTTCCCTTCACATAACTTACATGGAATTTGGACCCTTCTTTTCTGCCCATTATTACTAGTTGGTGGTGTGCTGTCAACTTTATCACCAGAGGTTGATGACACCATTTGGTGTGAACGGGGAGACCATTCTCTCAAGATCCAAGGAATGCATGGACATTCTCGATGAAGATGGTCTCCTCTATAAATTATGCATGGATCTATGGGTTTGAAAAGCTTAGTATGTAGATTTTCACTAGATGCTGCATGGTTTCCCCCTTGCTTAATTGACTTCTTCTTCTTCTCCTTCCCTTTCTTCTTCTTCTCAATCACTTGGTTACTAGCATCAATATTTTCACTAAGCGAAGAGGAAGAAGGGGGGGGAGAAACAAACGAAGTAGAAGGTGAAGGGTCAACTTCAGTATCAACTGGTTGATGATTCGATTGCTGAGGAATCACGGTATTTTGAACGACAAAAGTTGAGAATAGCCATACTGGCAAGCCAATTATTATTCCTGGAAGGGATAATGTGGCCATATACAGAGCACCAATATTTCCCCAAGAAGAAAATGGAGTAGGATTCCCTTCGAAAGGGATTCCTTGATTGGTGGACTCCATTATCTCAACCTAAGATCAACGAAGGAATAGGGATGTTTTTCCGAGTTAAATAAATTTTAATGATGCTTTGACACAACTTTGCTTTTTCAATTTTTAAGAGTTGAGAAAAAGCAAAAGATGACTCTAGCCCCCTTCAATTTTTAATGAGCTTGAAGTGACAAGTGCTCAGATGGACCTTTTCTTTTAAGGAGTCGAAAAGGAATGAAAGGGACTACTCTAGAAATCTAGACAGAGGGATTACCAAACCAATCACAAAACTACAATATACACCTTGGTTATAAATTAAAGAGAAATTACCAAGGGCTTATGTACGGCAGTCAATCTTCCCGAATGTTGTGTTCAGTGCATTGCAATCGATAGGGCGATAGACACGGCTTCTTATGGATAAAGGATATAAGCCTATTGTGGTCTCCCAATATATACTCGATTGTACGGGGAGCACAAGTCCATGCTAGCACTTGTCATATCAAAGAGGAGGAATCACCCAACCTTCGATGAAAGCGATAGTTACAAGTTTTTACGACACCGGAACACGCTTATAGCCTAGACCTCTAGATGTGTTGCATTAGGTTCCAAAGCATTGTTAAGTTCATTGAAATTTATTTTAGAGTTGATCTTGTTTAAAAGTTTTCCTTTCAATGGTTCACAACGTGATGTAGATTTAAAATTCCTAAAATGCAATCTACAATGATAAACAAGCATTGTTTATTTTGAGCAATGAAAATCCTAGCTACTAAGGAAAGAATATTACGATTCTTTCAAACAAAGAGCAAAGAGCACACTCTAAATGCACTTCTCCTAAATCATTTTACACACACAATCTAAATGTAAATGCAAATGCATGTATTTGTTTTTCATTCCCATTAATGTGAAAAATGCCAAAAAGGAAAACTAAATAGAGCAAAGATCTGAAATATTTTTACTCAAAGTGACATTTCGACAATTTCTTTTTCAAAAATAAGAAAAAGGAAGACTAAATGAAACTTTTCAATTTTGAATAGAAAATGCTTTCAACACTTCAAATATCAACAAATCAAATCAAATACATGACAAAAAGTTCAATCGAATATCCAGAGAAGGAAGACTTCATGACACTTCTCTTTTTGACACAAAACAACAGTTACGACACTTTTTGCATCAAACGACAGATCGATTCAAGAAACTTTTCGACAATGGATTGTAAATGATGGACAAATACATAAAAACATTTACTAATCCTAATCAATGGAGGTTGATCTATGTAATGCAAGGAGGCTTCAGTAATGAGATACTGTTCATAAGCAACAAAACAACTAAACAGAGCTGAAAACAAGGACAAAAACCCCAAATTCCAAGAGGAGAAATAGGCTCAGTCAGTCATCTTACTTGGGCTTCACAGAAACAGGGATGCATCACAATTTTCAGGCTCGGGAGGTGCAATGCATACTTGTTAACAGTGACAGACAATGCGATGGGCCAGGGAGCACAACTGAGATGGGTTTTGTCTCAAATTTGAAGTTGATTTAAGTGAGTTAAGCTGAGCTATGATGGACAGTAAAGAGAAAAGTACAGAGGTATGATCTTGAGAGGTTACTGAGCTATCAAAAGGGAATCTAGAATGATTGTAAGTCAGATGTTCAATTCATAAACTAAACTAGAGATTGACTGATGCAGCATTCATCTACTTTGCAATTCAGTGCAAGAGCAGTTCGAAGGCTATCTGGCTAACTTCAGGCTCCATCTATAGTTTATAAAACAAACAAACATATATTCATTCCCCAACGGAGTTTCCATTTTGTTTCCGTGAAAACCAGTGTCTTTTCGATCGACTAGCCCTCTAGGATTGGTAGCTATCCTAGAAACAAACAGTTTAAAGCAATTTGTGATTTCCTCTATGTATGATAGATAAGAGAGAAGAAAAGGAACCAACCTGGATCTTCCGCTTGACTCCTTGCTTGATTTCTCTCCCCATTGATAGAACTTGCAATTCCTCTCCTACTTATCCCACTTAGAGAATACTTGTAGAAACAAAGTAACAAAACACCATCAAAGCATCTTGATCTATTATATCATAAGCAATGCAGAATCAGAAATACATTGAACATACAATGGCATTCACAAATAACAAGATTCACAAATACATGATTGTATGGAGGAAAACTCAAAGAAATTTATTAAATATGAAGGGAGAATTAAAACCCAACTGTCTGATCCAACATCATCCTCCCAGCATCAAAGCCCTTTTCACCTCATGAAAAGCAAGATCACCCAACAATACAATTCTCTTTCTCAGATATAAACTATCAGCACTTCCTTACAAATTACAAAATTTCAACCTCTAGATCTCTCAGATGAGGGATCCATTTATAGATGTCTGCAAGGGTGTGATCCATCTCTGGGTCTTTGATTAGATTCATTCCACTTGTTGTTTTTGGTTCCACTTGGAGATTTCTTGGATCTCTTACTCATCCCTGGGCAAATTCAGAGAGGCAAGTGTCATAGGAGAAGTTTCTAGAAGATTCCATGGGCATCCACTTAGAAAATTGTCTTGGACATTTGTCCATTCTCACTCATCACACCCCATAGAAGGCCTCTTCAGTATGCATCACACCTGGCTAGTGTAGAAGTCAGTATGCATCGCACCCTGACAGTGGAGTAGTCAGTATGGTCTAGTTTTGGCCAGTTCTGAGTGGTATTTCAGGTGGAACTTTTGGGGAATGATGTAATTAGTTGACCATGATCCTTTAGGGTATGAAGCAACACTTTTAGGGGTTACAGAGCCCTATTTTATTGACATATAAGATTGGGGTTGAAGTGCCAAAATATGTCTATAACAGTTGCCCCCTAAAGCATGAAGTCGTAAATCTTTTGATGTCAGGTGAAATGCTTTATCATAAGGATCTGAGGTATTCAAACTGGAAGGTGACCTATATAAGATACAACACAATACATCATCATAATATAGTTTTCCATGATCTAGCTAAGGCGGGCATTCCCATGCTCAGCTTTATAAATTCATTTTCATGTACATAGAACAGATAATCGTCTGCAGTTGCAGACTGGTGATTCTTTATATGTAGAGTCATTATCCCTAGCTTGGATGATCATCTGTGCAGCTTCTATGTACACTTGATGTCTTTATATTCCAGAATATATCGGAGCATGGATGGATGAAACTAGATCCATGGTCTTCAAACTCATTCAATCTTCACCCGATGTACAAGTCGATCCATGTGAAAAGATGTCCTGAAGTCGAACATGGAAAGACATTGCCTGATTACCAGCCAATAATGTAAGTTGTTAACAAATGCGAAATGAATCATCGATAATGATAATGACCCTCAAGGTACTACAATACAATTCACTTGGTGTGAATATATGGTCTGATGTCGAACACCACGCAAAATCTTTCGGTCGAAGGCCATTGATGTCAACCTATCGCCAGAAGTGAGAAACTTGCCATTGAGGCATGCAAGATTCAAAGTATTGAAAGGGTTGTTTCTAGGTCAACTTCCTGGATAATGAGCTCATGTTGACAAGAAGTGACCCATCGTAGGAGGGCCTTAATGTATCCCACATCTACAACTCAAAACGATGCAAATGATTTTCTAGAGGTGAAAACGATCCTACGACACAAGGTTCAAGAATGGTGGTCATGAAAAATGGAGGGTGAAGGTATTGTAGTGGATGAGGCATTAACTGGATTGTGGTTTCTCAACTGAATGACTTCTCTTGAACATATCGGTGACACTGAGATGGATTGGTAGCGTTAACCCCAAAAGATGGATGGTGTGGAGGACCAATGGTGAAATGACTGGTGAACAGAATAACCCAACCTGACTCAATCACGGCGATGGAGTGAAAGTGTCATGTTCAAGAGTGACCTTCTACCATAAAATTATTCAAGTTTTCTTGCCTTTTTCCCCAGTCATTGCTAACCAATACCTCTTTATTTTTGTCAAGCTTGAGGAGGATAACATATGCTTGTTCTATAATTTGTCCTTCGGGCAAACCTGTCGCTATGTTTTCGTAATCCTAGAGACAGTGACACTTGTTCTTGTCCATAAGGGTTCTGCCCATAGTGATTATAAGTATAATCGGACAGTTGACCCAGGTTCTGACCACTAGTAGCCCATTGATTACCAACCTGACGGATAGGAGCAGCATATGACTACTGAAAATTTTGGTAGGGATTAACCTGTGGTTGTTGATAATTTTGATATGGATCAGTTTGAGGTTGCCCTTGGGGTTATTGAAGACCATATTGCGGCTGAGCTCCAAACTACATATAAGGCCCAGGCTGCATTTCATAAGTAGGTTGGGTTTGAAATCCAACTTGAGTTTGGAGACCAGGTTAGGTCTGGAGTCCAGTCTGGGTCTAGAAACCAAGTGGGGCTTGGGAAACAACGAGAGCTTGAGCACCTGGTTGACCAGGAGAAGGATTAACTTGACCAGACAGATGTCCTTGTTGAAATTGAGGTTGACCCAACTGGTTAGAAGGCTGGCCTTGTTGACATTTAGGTTGACCTATTTGTCCAGAAGGTTGAGCTTACTGGGTAATAGGTTGACCTTGCTGAAGCTGAGGTTGGCCTGGTTGACCAAAGGGTTGAGCTAACTAAACAGTAGGTTGGCCTTGCTGAGTCTGAGGCTAGCCTACTTGTCCAGAAGGTTGACCAGGCTATATAGTAGGCTAGTCTTGGTGGATCTAAGGTTGGCCTATTTGTCCAGAGGGGTGACCTTGCTGGGAAACAGGTTGGCTTGGTTGGATTTGAGGCTGGCCTGGTTGACTAGAAGGTTGCCCAAAGTAAGTAAAAGAGGAATCAATGAAGGCCGAAGGTTTTCCCTATAAAGGTTGTCCTTGTAGGCTAGTAGGTTGTCCTAGATAATGTTTCCCTAGATACAGCTACCCTTGATGAGGCTACCCTGGATATAGGGGACCTTGAAACAGCGAAGGTTGCTCTTGGCCACCATGGTAAGCTCAACAGATAAAGGAATAGAAACCTCAACTGCAGGCTAAAGTGGGAGAGATCCAGGATGATAAATATGAGCTCCTTGAGGATCATAATAATTGAATGGATTTTTTGGATCCAGGTTTTGAAGAGCATACATGTATTGCTCATATGTCCACCCTTCTGGAATAGAATTGAAAGAGAGTGGAACATTGCCAGTGGAATTAACGACTCCGGATGCCGAAGTTGAAGGACCACCACTAGTGGGACCAACTAAAGGACCAGCAGTAATGGTAACCACTGTGGTTGCCACAACAGTACTAACAGCAGGAGGTGTAGAGGCCACACAGATAGTAGGTATGGTTAGAACAGATGTGACAGACACATTGTGAATCCGAGGTACAAAAGGCTCTGAGGTTGGAGCTATAGTATGAGACCACATAGAACTCGAATTAACAGATCAAGAACTCATGATGTCAGACAAGGCACTGTAGTGTAAAGGCAATGTCACACCAAGAGAAGTGATGCAAAAAGGCCCTGTAGAGAGAGGGATTTCACCACTCGACATAAACTCCTCTTCAATGGTCACGGGGGTTGTCTCATCCATGTCGAAAGAAGACATTATAACCAAAACACCAGGAGGAGAAAGTAGGAAATCTTCTTTTGAAGGTTCCCAAATAGGATTCCAATTAATATCGTAAGGTTCCCCTTCTAGAGCATGAGAGTTAAGAGGTTGGACAATCGAAATAATAGGAAGGGTATCACTAACAGCCAGTACCTTAGAAGCAACGGGGGATGTAGAGCCTTGGTCACTTGGGACAAGTGATTCCACCAGGATGATTTAACTCAAAAGTCCTAGGAAAAAGAAGGTAATCGAGTAGTGAGAAAAATTCTAAGGAAACTAAAACGTAGTCAAGACGAATAGGGAAAATGTGAGTGTGGTCGAATAAATTTTAAGACACAAGAAAAAAACTTGACCTTTTTATGTTTAAAGAGTCGAGAAAAAGGATAAAAGATGACTCTAGTCGCCTTCAAATATTTAATGAGCCTGAAAGGACAAGTGCTCAGATGATCCTTTTATTTTAAGGAGTCGAAAGGAATGAAAGTGACTACACTGGAGAACTAGGCAAGAGGTTTACTAGACAAACCCCAAAATTGCATATACACCTTGGTGATCAAATGAAAGAAAAATGATGAAGGACTTTTCGTACAGCAGTCAGTCTTCTCGAATGCTGTGTTCAGTGCATTACGGTTCGTAGGGTGGTAGACACGACTTCCTATGGATATAGGGTGATAACCTAGTGGGGTCTCCCGATATATACTAGACGGTATGGGGAGCACAAGTCCATACTAGCATCTATTGAGTCACAGAAGGAGGAATCACCCAACCTTAAGCGAAAATAATAGTGACTAGGTTTAACGATGCTGGAGCATGTCTCTAGCCTAGACCTCTAGATAATGTGCATTAAGTTCAATTGCGTTGTTAGGTTCATTCAATTGATTTTAGAGTTGATTTTGAATTAAGTTTCAGTTTTCAAGCCCTACCGAATGTATCTCAACAATTCCTAGGATGCAGCTACAATGAGTAAACCATCAATGTTTCGATGAACTTCTACTTAAAAGAGGGTAAAGAGTTCTTTCCCAAGCAAACACAAACCAAGACAAGCCAATGTAAGCACTAAGAAACACAATGCATTGATTCACTAGTTTCACAATGCATCGATACTACTAGTGAAAGATTTAAAGTTCTCTTTCCAATTTCTCAATCATGAAAATTCTTGATGCAAATGCACTTTCACTTTTGTATACTAAATGAATGCAATATTTTGATTTTTTGGAATTTAAAGGACAAACAAGAAAATGTAAACCTGACTAATCCAAACAATAGTGATCTATGTTTGATAGTGAGGAAATCAAATCAATGTGAAGAACCGGTTCAATAACCAACACTAAAAATCAATCAACAAGCAAACAAGCAGGAAAAAGCCTCAAGAAAATACATAAGATAGTTGCAGATGAACCTTGGACAGACAAGTGACTCAAGAAAACGACTTCTTGGTGAAACCTTTAATAGGGCTAGGTCACAAGGTCTAAAAACACAAGACTCACTCAATGAAAGAAAGGAGAAACAAGCCTTAACCAAAAGCAATCAAAACGAGTCAATGAGAGGCAAAAAGCAGCAGGGGATAAGTAGGACTGATGGATTCAGGAGGCCCAATCATCACAAGCCTAGAGTTAGCAACTGGGCGACATCGTCACAGGTGTACACCTGTCTTCTACAACAGTCTGATTTCAGGAATCGTCACAACTGTACAACTCATTATCTGCGACGCACAGGTTTACAACAGCGGACAAGTGCAACGTTGTTGCAGCAGTTAAGCTATCTACAACAACGATCTCAATAAGAGAACAAACAAAGTAAAAGTACTTGAAGGACACCATACTAACTTCTCAGACAGTAAGAGGGACCCCTAGATTGACCCAGGTAACCCAGAATACTGATGACTCGACCCCAAAGATCAAGAGACACTATATCAAAAACAAAAGGAAGAGCAAACAAGAAGAAAACATACAAAAGACTTCACAACAGAGTCACCAACTTGTGAAGTAGGAAATGTTCCCTCTATGGGCAGAGGCAACCCCTCTAGCCCTAGAGTGGGTCTAGTCATAGCAAAACAAAACAACAATCAATATCCTTAAACAGTCATAGTTGAAGGCCTACCTTAAACCAATGTTCGATGAAGCTTCTGTTGCGCTGCCCCAGCTATCGTTTCTTTCTCCTCAATGAGAAATCAACCTGAAACAACACAAGAGAACAACAGAACACGTAATTGCAAATGACAATGATCTATTTGCTTACAGAGTCAAGGAAACATAAGCTATCAAGCATATTATACATAAGACATAGGAAATCGTCTTTGATTTTATTAGAATAAATCAAAAGCAAAGCTTACAACCAAGCCTTGACATCACAAGCCTTCTCGAAGGGTCCAACCAGTATGTTTCTTCAAGCATTCACTGTCAAGAATAGATCTCCCAAATGGAGGGTAAATCTCTCTCTCACTCACAAGCTCTAATACAAGGTTAAGGCACTCCACAACCAATTTCTAAGCTATCAGTAATTCACACTGCAAATTCACACCAAAGCTAGCTAATTTGCTTTAATCCAAAACCAAGAACTAGGAACTAGCTGATAATAGTAACGGGGAATGCTTTTATAGGAAGAGGAGCCTCCATGAAATGAGGGAGATGAAGCTTATCTTCAAGGGAGGTTCCTCAAAGGGCGTAACTACCATCCCAGAGGAGGAAAGGCAAACTCCTTTGACCCAATAACCAGCTCTAGAATCACCCAGAAGCATTTTGTTTGAACTAATTTGCCATATCTAGATCATCACGAGTCATAAACTAGGACTTAACGATGACATCACATGGTAGCAGTGCATTCAAACAAATCGTCACAAGAAGAAACTTGAGAACTTGTGCTGAGCCCTAAAATCCGACCGTCATAGGAAACTAATGTATCCCTACGATGGCGGCGCAATATTATAGTTCAACACAGAGAATCGTCGCAAGAATAATGATGCTTACTCATGATGATGTAGAAACATAGGTAAAAGGGTCAATCTTCAGGATTATAGAGCACTTTCTTGATCTTCTTAAATGAGTGGGAAGATATGCACATGTTTGTATGATGTATGACATAATGGAGATGTTGCTTGGGGACTGATATGAGTGTCGGTGACAAATTACTGTGTAACACTGAGGGAATATGTAGTAGAGAAGGGGATGCCCAAGAAATTTGGAAGGTGTGTGACTACACAGAAGGGAGTGACTGGATTTTCCAAGGGACTGTGTAGCAGATAAGGGGATGCCCACGAAATTTGGAAGCTGTGTGACTACACAGAAGGGGGTGACCGGATTTCTTGAGGGACTGTGTAGCAAAGAAGGGAAGGTCGGATATGGATTGGTTTTGGTAATTACCATTTCCATATGGAGTCAGATGCACATTGCGAGTGTGCCCTGGAACAATCAGTTGATAATTGTTCACTGAGAGGAAAATGGTACAAGATTGTAGCGGTGGAGATTGGATGAAATTTTCACTTTGGAAGAGGATTCAGGATTTCCTCATAAGGAGGTGAATTATGGTATTACTCTAAGGGTGGAGGTGTGAGCCTATGAATTCCCTTATTGAAGATGCAAGAATCATATCATTTGATTTGTTGGTTGAGAAACTGTGCATATGTGTATATTATTGTAAATATTGCATTGAGACAAATTTATAAAGCTTCATAAATAGTATGGTTATTTGCTGGTTGATGTGGTTGTTATTTTAAATATCATAATGAGGTGTTATAAATCTCTAGTAAAATGTATGATGTTCATGTTTTTAGTAGGTTGATCATTGTAAATATTGTAACGATCTATGTTATAAATCTCAGCATGCAATATGTTTCATTTTCAGTGGTTTGTTGGGTTGTAGGTGTCATTGAATGCTGAGGACGGTGTTCCCCAAAGTGGTAGGGTTCTGTAACAACCCTGGTTAAAAATTCATGTAAAAATATATAAGACCAAGGTCATGGGACACATATTCCAAGCTGAATGGAGGAAAAAAACATCCTAGTGGGTGTTCACTTCAGTTTATTAATGGCTAAGGAAATTGGAAAAGGCTTTGGAAAGGCATGAAGCATTATTTGTCATTTATTTATGAAAATGATGGAAAATAGACGAGAAGGAAGGTGAAAGGTCACAGGTTGCATGTGAGGAGGAAAATGAATGAAAATAATGGAAATTGAATAAAATAGAGGCCTCATTAATAAAAATACTTCTGAGGATCAGCTGGTATCTTTTGACAGGTTTTGGTGGAGCTCTCTTCTATTCTCTCTCTCGTACTCTTGGAAACATGGAGTTTCTTGGAGCACTTTGGAGGAGTATGGGATACTTTTGATTTGGAGCAATAAGGCAAAGCAAAAGCAAGAGAGTGTAAGAGGACAATGGGATCAACAGTTACATCTAGATTTCTTTACAGATATCAAGTTGTGTGTATGGTTTCTTTGATAGTTTAAGAATGCATGGCACATGCATGTGGTTTCTTGGTTATGAAATGTCATTGGCATGGAGGATTGCCTGGATTGACATTGGTTTTTCTAGCCTTTCTATTTCCTAGATAGCCATGGTGTTGTGGGAGTCTTTCCCTTCTTTTTTTTTGGTTGGTTCTCATGTTCCTTTGGATATGGGTTGAGTTATTAGTTCTTGGAGCCTTGATGGAAAATACATTGGAGCCTTGTAATAACTTGGGTTAAGTTACTAGTACTGGAGCCTTGGTTGGAAAAACACTCTAGAGCCCTTGGTGGGTTGAGTTACTAGCCTTGGAGCCTTGTTTGGAGAAACACTCTGGAGCTTGACCACAACTATGGGTTGAGTTACTAGTCCTGGAGCCTTGGTTGGAACAAATGCTCTACAGGTGTGAAAAGTAGAGACCAATATGGTTATGGCTAGTGGTTTTCAATCGTGAGGTGGAATCATTGGTTGAGGTTTGAGGTGATTTGGCCTTTGGAAACCCTGATTTGGTTTTGATGGACTTGTTCTATGAGATCCTACATTCATGCTTGGAATATGGCACGGGGGTGATTGGTTGAAGAGAGATTTGGTTCATCCAATCTATGGTTGGGTGGAACATGGAAGCCCCAAACCTAATTGTCTTATGCATTCATTAATAAGAGTTTCGTCTTCCTAATATTTCATGTGTAAATGTATTGGTTCATATTTGGTATTTATGGATATTGTATCCTTGTTATTTATGTTGGTTATATGTTGGTTATGAGCATGTTTTATGATAGTGATGATATATGGATCTCATCATGTTTCGATCTATAATTTAATGAACAATGAATATATGACCTAATAGGTGATATTGAAGCTAATGTGATAATGCATCATTGCTTCTTGGCGATTCTTAGATAAGTATGAGGCCCCTATTCTCAGATTTGTTGTTGAAACATGTAGATTTCATATTTGTGATATGTTTGACGAAATTTTTGTCATGGTTAGGCTTGTTTAGATCAAGTCCCTAATTCAGTTGATGTTAGAGGCTTTATCTTGGTGTCATTTATTGTATTGATAAGTCTTATCAAGTTTCAGGAAGTGGTTTGGAGACTATCCCTGTAAAAGTGGCTTAAATGTTGTAGTCTCTGACACAAAAATGGCTGAAAAAGACTATTGTCTCTCTCTTGCAAGTATTGTGGGACTGATTGGAGGGTCCCAGTTGCATGTATGCCCATGTCATGGGAGCTACTTGGGGTTTAATTCATTGAAAGGATAGGTTAACTTAGGGCTTGGGCACCTGGAGTGGTGGATTAGTTCCTGGGGGTCCTATAGCACTTGAAGGAGGTCTATAAAGTGTTGGTTCGTTGTTTCCACTTCCTTAAATGCACTTAGGGAGTTTGATCATATCATAGTAACTCTTCATCACATGTTTACCCCTGTGGACCAGTTACTTTGGGAAAATGTGGGAGGAGGGTGTTACATGATAGAAGGGAGGAAGAACCGTTAACTATTGCAACCATGGGAGCCAAGAAAGATGAGTATAAGATAACAACGATAAGTGTTGAGAAGGATCAATGAAATAAAAAATTCTATGAGAGGTTGAGCCCAATGGAGGAAAAACTCATGGAACATGCAGAAGTCTTAAAAACATTCTCATATAGTGTGTTATGTTTGATAGATAGGCTAGAGGCAATGTAAGCTTGTATGACGGAGTGTAAGGTTGCAGAATTGGAGAGCTAACGAAAGGAAGACCATGAGGTATACATGCAAAATTTAGAAGAGGAAGATGTTACCACTTGGATTAAGATGTGGGACCATGATGAAGATGAGAGTGGAAGGTCATCTTACTTCCCTTCCTTACCCTCTTTCTAAACTTAGAATGAAGATGGGATCATTTTCATCTGCTCAAGGAAATGAGACCCCTTTGAAGTGATGAGCAGACCATGGTGGAAAAGCAGATGGATGATCCTATGGTAGCATGATGCGATGACAATTTTGATGATGTTAGGATGCATACGTTCATATGGAGGAGGCATTTTAGTCATATTAGCTACTTGAATAGGAATCAACACAAGGGGTACTAGTACATTTTTTATTTTAGGGTTGTGTAAGGTTATGGGCATGGAGCAAGTCGTATGTGATGTTATCTGATTGTTGCGAAGATGATGGAAGAATTTGCAAAAGAGTTTGATGAGATGACATTATCAAGGGTGAAAACCTTTTTAAGGTGGGGGAGGATGCCAGGACCCCGTGTTGGCACCAAGACCAATAGGCGCCCATGATGACCCACGAACACTTGGAGAGGAAAAAAACATAGATGGAACTAAGTTGGGGAGATCGCATGATGAGGCGTGATTGCACAATGAAGGGCGCTCACTCATGTGATGAGGAAAGATTTGGAAAAGACTTGGAACACATGAAATAAGAGCACTGGAACGATAGGCACACCCACACAAAGGAGGGGTGTATTGTTCCATACTAAAACAAGATAAGGAAGTGTGAAAGGGCTAGAGGGGCACGTGCCCTTAGCACACTCAAACAAATGAAAGTCATTGGTCAAGACGTAGAGGGCATGCCACAATGGGTGCACCCTCTCGAATGACACAAGGAGGAAGGAGTAAACAATAAGGTAGTGTGAAGGGAAATTTAGTGTGGAGCATACGGCGACAATGTGACTGGGTAGGGGCACACCTGCCCAGCAAGGGGCATCAACACAACCCAATTAAGGTTGACCAAGGGGCGTGGCCACCCATGAAGAGGCGCCAACACAACCAAAGTAAGTTTGACCAAGGGGTGTGCCCACCCATGAAGAGGAGCCCACACAAGAAGGGCCAACTCATTATTGTGAAGGGGCATGGACCCAAATAAAACCCACGAGAAAGGAAACATATAAATAAGAGATGAACTCAATGAGTTGGAGAAACCAAGAAATTTCGACCAAGAAGAAATACATTGCTGAACAAATCGCAAGGGTGAGTCTGCAATATCACATAAATAACCAAGGGAAAGTTGCAAAATGAAAAGAATGCAACAAATGGGTGCATGATGAAGGTGAGGCTCACCCAGTGAGCCTAGACTATCTAAGGAAATCTGAGTGATTCTGTTTGGGCAGAATTTTTGGGGTTTCTAGGTAGGTCGTAGGTGCAGGGCATAGTTGCATGACTTGGTCAATTTGTTGGACGAGCTCACTCGCCCTAGTTAGGCTATTGTCCCACTGTTTTAATATTGTATTACTATTGTAAACTATATTTTTAGTAATAAAAGACCTATAGGGGTGAATATTTTTTTGGCGCTTCTCCCTCCCGTCATATATTCTTGTTCACTACTATATTTGTGATATTTCCCCTATGTTTCTGTTAAGTTTATGTTATTGCAGAATTATATAATTGAAAGAAGTAAATGAAAGTGTTATTTCCTATACATATTAAATGAATTGAAGAAGTAAGTGAACCTATATGAAAAATTTACTAAGTTTTGAAGTGTTAGACATAGTTCAGGTGAAAGTAGTTTAAGTTAAAGCAAAATCTCACCAGTGCCACAGAACACCCACCGTAGACTAAAAGAATCCATAACATGGGGTCAAGACAATATTCCATTACAAATCCTTATGAGAAGTGGCCTAACTAAAACTACATCACATAAAAAGAGGAATTAAAAAATTAACAAGTAAACAAATAAATCAAACCTGTCATTATAATTTGTTGTTTCTCGTAGAAGTTGTGCATCAATGCTAATAAGGTAACTGGAAAAGGAAATCATACTTAATCTCCATAATAGTCTATTGATGTTGCTAGATACCACCAACATACAGGGGGTATCCCTAATGTGAAGTCCCAATTAGACCTCACACCGTTTGGAGTAGGATCCCCATCAGGAGTATCATCCCGGCCACCATAACTATAAGGCTCATCTTGGTTTCAATTAATAACATAATAAATTATGTGCATAACCTTTGAACAAGAAAGTAGGTTGAAATTGTGAAGCAATGATTGTAATGTTTAAAAGGAGACTTTCAAGAGGGGAGGGACAAAAGTGAGCCTCTATAAGGAAGTAATAGTACTAACCTAAGAGAGACACATGAGCAAAGAAATATTCATTATTTATCAAGCAAAATAGCTCACGTAGACAAAGCGATCGTTAAACCACATACAACACACATTCAACAAGATAAGTACCCAGGCCACTAAAATAGTTCAATTTCCATAGTAATATGAATGAAACATATATAGTAAACATCTAAAGTATAGTCCTAAGACATTCACAATACATGAATGAAAATGTGTTGGTTCATCGAGCTTCAATTATAAGGTGAAATATCCAAGTACATAGTTACAATGGTGAGGCACTAGTTCTAGTAATGGAACATTAAGTCATGTATTGCTTCTCCAAAGAATAGTTTTCTCTCCTATGCCAAGTAGAGAATCCAAGACTAGCTCTCCAAAATCTTAAGCCTTTGAGAGCCATTCCTTGAATTATTAGGTTCCTTTTATAACAAGAGAAATGACCTTTCACATCCTCATGGTTCTTGGACTTCCACTATTTCCTTTGGACTTATAAACAATTCTTGGACTTATAAATGGCCTTTAGACTTCTCTCTATGAATTTTGGACTTCTCATAAAGAAATTTTGTCCACATATGACTAAGTGACTTTTCATATTCCACATATGACTCTTCAACTTCAACACATTACATTTTTTCCTTTTCTTTGAAATACATCATTACATTCCACATGATGATGTGGCATGACACATGGACACATATTTACCTTTATGATGGCACTTTTACAAGTTACAATTTGACAATGATGGCATGGATTTCATGATGAGGTGGCAATGCCAAGCTGTCTTCCTTGTTGCTTCATCTTGCATTCTTGATGGTAGATCTGATTTATGCTTCATTTCCATGAAATATATAATTTGTTTCTTATATTCACCCTCCAAAGCATATTTTATCGACATTGAAATCTTCTAAGTCATCATGAAATGTCTTCTTTCTATCTCAGTCCATGATCTGCTTCATGTCTCCATGATAGCTCTCTATTGTTCTTCTTCTCCGCAATAGTTCCTTTATGATTTCTCCTCACCATCAACTCTTGAGAATCACCATTTTATGCTAGCCAATGAAGATAATTCATGATGAGGAAATATCAGCCTTAAAAACAGATATTCTACCACTACCTAACTCATGGAATGATATGCTCATGATAGGCCTGTGAGAGGGTTAAAAGAAGAAGGCTTGATTAAGAGGGTGGGGTAAAACTCATAAGTGGCTTAGGAAGGCTCCACTACTCATTTTTACTACACCATGCACTATGAGGAGGATCTCTCCTTGGTCCAGCACAATGGGCAAAGCTGAAGGAGCAAGGTGGAAAGATTCATGCTTCAAGGTTGTGCCATGCGCTCCAAAGAAAAGAAAGGAAATAATTAAAGTGCACTATGACTAGTCAATGGTGAGGGGAGGCATCATTTAGCCTTCCCTACTATGCCATGTTCTCAAAGGAAGGGTCAAAAGAAGGCTAGGATGCATCAACGCATTGGGAAGGAAGAAGGGAGAAGGGTTCTATTAGCCCTGAGGTGTAGCACTACTATTTTGAAGGCTAAAGGGAGGAAATGGTCTGTTTTGTTGTTATGGAGAGGTTCCCACATGATCCATCACTCCACTTTCCTCACTCATCCACTCCCATTCTCGTTCACTCATGTCCTAACCCAACCCTCACATCACAACCAAACCCACTTTCACCTTGGCTCTACGCAAATTAACCCATTATTTCCCCAAAAACCTTCCCTTTCCACCCATATGCACCCTTTGCATATTTCTCGAGGACATCCTGTACCTCTGTGCTCCCCCGCCATCAATCTTCCCACCGATATGACAGCCCACACTTCACCCGACCAACGTGAGATGCTTGATCAATCATCATCGTTAGATCATTCCCACCAGATCTAATGGCTATCATGCATATCTCTCGGGCAACAAGAGAGAAGGATACCTGCCCGATAAAGGAGGTTTCCTCTCTCTCCTTCACTGCTACGTGGCACCCGAAGAATGGAATCAGGTGGGCTCCGACCTTTACCGCTTACCGCCCGATATAAACCATTCCTGCTTGGGTAAAACTGTTCCCAACGGTTATCTTTCGAGAACCTTGTCTGCCTGATAGCCATCCAATCTACCCATCCAAGATCTGATGGCTCAGACTTATTTCGCTCTCGCCACGACTTCAAGCCTCCAGCGATCGATCTCCTCCGTCCTTCTCTCCTGACCCAATGACCTTCATTCATGATCACCTTAGTTTGTCCTCTGCTGCCCCACCAACATCCTGACCATCGATCCATCCCATCCAACGGCCCATATGCCCCCGTGCCCCACTTCTCATCAGTCACTCGAGGAGGAAATTTGTCGGCTCTGTTAGTGTTTTTGACAGTTGGACAGTTGAACTGAAATAACAGAATACATGGCCGAAAGGGGGAAAGACAACATCATGATGCAGCCGAACCAACAGAAATGGTCATGGAATGTCATTGGCATGAGTAAGCCACCTGATAGCGTGACTAAATTACCAGAATTTGGTTACTGTGTTTGTTAGGAAAAGAAACGTCTGAGTTCATGTTTTTCTAGTTATGGCATCAAGTAGTTAGAAGATAGAGGTGATAGATTGAGACATCTCGAGCCTTAGAGGATTCGAAAGCATTGTAAAAAGCCTATAAATGGCTGAAAGTTACAAAAAAACAAGGGTTCAACTTTTGGAGACTGTGGATACTCAGTTCCTTCCAATGTCTCATCTTCATTCTTGTAATACAAGCTTATTTTGTTGTTACATGTTCAATTTCCATCTTATCCTCTATTCTAAGCTTGCACTTGAATAGGTTATTCATGTTTTCTTCTGTGTCTAATGCCAGATAATTGTCATCTTATCTCTGCGTTGATAAATTAGATTTGCAAGCTTCAGTTACTTTCTGTAGCTAGCCATTCATATGTGTTTATATATATATGTATCTGCTGGTACAGTCAGGATTCTCCATTTATCCATTAAATCTATAAACTATTGAGCATTAGTGGTCTAAAGCCTTCTCAAGTTGAGGGTGTTCATGCATGTCTTGAGTCGAAATAGAGTTGAAACAGTCATCTGACTTGATCCAAACCCTAGTCCATTCCAATAGTTCAGAGAATGATATTGAAGATTTATACGTTACCAGGCATATCCGAGCTACAACCTAGGAGAGTTTCTTGGAGTGATAACATAATTGGCGCCACTGCCAGGGAGAGGAGACTGAAGCTCAGCTTCCCTGGGAGATGACACAGATCCAGCTTTGATCATAGACAAAGTCTGGACACTATTTGGGTTGTAATCATCTATATGGCGACTCTACTGGAGGAAGAACCTCTTGGTGACTCTACTCCATAGTTCTGGCTCAGTTTGGATGGCATACTCAGAGGAATCCTCAAAAGCCATGAGCTGACACAGTACCTGACCCTAAAAAAATCATCAAAGAAAGAAAGGTGTTGCATAAAGGAGCATCAGGTTCAGGTAGTTATAAATAATATTCTATATATCTTCAAGAAAATCCTGTAATAGAACGAATACATGTTGAGAGTATAGCATCTAATACTAGCAGTGAAGAAAAAATCTCAAAGATCTATAGAGCTCCTTATTCTTTAGGTTCCCCTTTCATTGTAAGCCTAAAGGAAGCCTCTCCTCCTATCCATCATACTCCTTTAGTCCTATCAATCAATCCTAAACCCTCTGTCATTCAGACTTCCAGTACCCTTATAGCCACCATAGCTATGGCAGCACCTACCAAAATGGAAAGAATCATAACTGCTACATATGGACCCCTAGTGCTGCCCACTCCTTTAAATGCCATGCCTATTGGAGAATATCATAATTATATG
The DNA here is from genome assembly GCA_000404065.3 of Pinus taeda. Taxonomy (NCBI): domain Eukaryota; kingdom Viridiplantae; phylum Streptophyta; class Pinopsida; order Pinales; family Pinaceae; genus Pinus; species Pinus taeda. The sequence continues at coordinate 70,791 of APFE031361075.1, read as the reverse complement.
CCTAAGTTCACTGGGACTGAAGGTGTTATAGCTGAGGAACATTTTGAATCATTCTATAGCTATGCTGATAAGCTGGACATTATTGAAGATGATGTATGGATGAGAGTCTTTGTCCAAAGTCTAGATGGAGAGGCTAGAAAATGATTCAGAGAACTGACCCCAAGGTCTATAGTAGATATTGAGGCTTTAGATGATGTATTCCTAAAGCATTGGGGGGATAGGAAGGATCTACTCTACTACCACACTGAGTTTGGGAACCTAAAGAGGGAAAATGGTGAGTGGTTGTCTGATTTTAATAAGAGTTTTAACTACATGTACATCAAGATTCCAGCTGAAGTAAAACTAACCACTACGTATGCTAAACTCACATATGCAAGTGCCTTTGATTTTGACTTCTATATACTGTTGAGGGAGAGGTGATGTGCTACTTTGGCTAATATGTACGATAAAGCGTTGGAAGTAGAATCAAACATCATGGCTACAGAGAATCTCAAGGGGAATGTTGATAGAAGGAGACAGACGGGCGAATCTTCATCATCTTCAGATCCCAAGATAGATAAAATGACCAAGATGATAGAGTCATTAGCCTCTAAAATACCCAAATTAAAAGTTGAGCAGCACCCTAGTAAAGGGAGAGTTCTTAATACCTTTGCTCCTAGAAATCCAAATCCATATAGAAGAGCTAATGAGCAGTTGCAGATTCTGCAAAGAAGCAAAGATGCCAATGAAGACCAAAGGGTGAAGACCTCTTTCCAAAATGTAATCATGGAAAAAGAGCAGTTTGAGGAAGATGATGAGATCCATTGTCTGGAAGACAAAGGTAATGCCTACTTTTTGACCTTAGTTGCCTATGAAAAGTCATTATTCAATGACCAGATCAGCCAAGAGTGGGATGGTGGAGTTGTTCTACAAACTGATGATAGGCACAGATATGATCTGAGGTCGAAGATGAATAATGCCAAGGAAACTCCTGTTTAGAGAATTGTTGTCCCTGCAATACAACAAGCTAATCAATAGAAATGACTGGTAGTAGATCCCATCATCCTCAAAGCTCCAACTCACAAGGTAAGAGGCCTTGACAAGTCTCCTTCTCCTTTCAGTTTTCAATCAAAAATTTAGAAGCTAAGAATACCTATACCTCTAATTGAACTAGTGAAGAATGAGTCCTTCAAGAGATTTATCCTTGACGCCCTTAAGCCTAAATCTGTCCAAGCCTCCACTGACTATGTAAATCTGCAAGACGACAAACTAACTATTATTCTCAACCCAATGATTGAAAATTTTGATGACAGCTCCCCATCATTCTATGTCTCTTTGACTATTCATGACAAAATCCTTCATAACTGCCTTCTAGACATAGGAGCCAACCATAATCTAATGCCCAAGGCTATCATGAATGAGCTGGGTCTTGACATTACCAAGCCTTATAATGACCTATTTTCTTTTGACTCTAGAAAAGTGAAATGTTTGGGATTAATCAAAGACCTAGCCATCACCTTGTCTCAACTGCCCATGAAGAGCATGATGATGGATATTGTGGTAGCAGATGTACCCCCCAAGTTTGGTATGTTGCTTTCTAGAGGTTGGATCCAGAGAATAGGTGGAACATTGCAAAATGATTTGTCCTATGCTACTGTCCCAGTTTTTGGAGGTGAAAGGAGGAGATTATACAGAGAGGCTCAATTGGCTTATATCATCAATGATGAAAGGAATCCCATTAATCATCCCATCTATGCTGTCAACACTAATTTTGGAGCATGTATTCTTCAGATTGAAGAATCTCAGTTTGCCTCCATGCAGCTTAGGAAGCCGGTTTGCTAGATCACAGAGGAAAAAGGCCCACACATTTGGGACATGTTCTTTGATGGAGCTTGCTCTAAGGAAGCTGCAGGGGCAGGTGTAGTCCTTGTGTCCCCCACACAAGAATGCATTCATTTATCTTTCAAGTTAACTTTTCAGGTTACAAATAACATAGCAGAGTACGAGGCCTTGAGATTGGGCTTAAACGCTACTAAAGAAATGGGCATCAAAGGTCTGAAGGTGTTTGGAGATGCAGACCTTATCATTCAGCAGGTGAACAAAACTTTCCAAGCTATGCATCCAAGGCTGAAAGCATACAAAGATGAGGTATGAAAGCTCAAGGGTTCTTTTCATAGTTTCAACATTTCTTACATCCCTAGAATGAAAAACCAACTTGTTGATTCCCATGCTGTGTCTGCTAACATGTTTGTCCCTCCTTTGCCTCCTAAATTAACTTATGAAGTTCAAGTGAAATATAAACCATCTCTACCTGACAATGTCAAATAATGGAAAGTTTTTGAAGATGATGATGAAATTAATAGGTTTTTACAAGTCATTGATGAATTTTATGAAATGCACATTGACCAAGAAAATGAAACCATTGAAGAATGCAACCAGTCCAAGCTAAAGGAAGAGATTGGCCAAGATAACATTGTTCAGCTACCTAGTAACCATATACCCAAAGGATTGGTGCCCCTTGAGAAGTTGTTTGATCATAATGATGTCCCTTATAAGCCTGCCAAAAATGAAAATGAGCCTGCAGTTCATAGACATAATGTAGGGAGTCGAACCCATCCAAAATACATAAATCTATCCACTCACTTGTCTTCTACCCAAAGTTCTGAGTATTGCACCCTATTGAGGGATTTGCTCCCCTAGGGCTTTTGGGTGGAAACCCTAGCAGACTGAAAGTTGTCTAAACAAAGAAACACACACTCACATAGCCAGAATGCTATAATAAGCAAATTCTAGAGTAAGAAGGACGTACCTCAGGTCCTACGTTCGAGAAGTTCCTCAAGGGTCCAAACCCTTCTTCAATTCCCTTTCACTCCCTTGTCTTGCAAAACAAACAATTCCAAAGAATGCAGCAGTATATGGACAAAGACTTATACCAGAATCATCTTTATGTTATAAAAGAAGGAAGTTAGTTATGAACTTTGAACAACCATTCATACATGAAATTCAAACATGAA
>APFE031361075.1:55318-65713 GCA_000404065.3 Pinus taeda | reverse complement strand
GAACACAAGGGAAACCACTCAGTCAAAGACCCATGATACTGATCGATGCTGAGCACAAGGTAACCTATCAATAATGAAAATAGGGCCAGGGTGCAGCTCTAGGCCTGCCCTCAAAGCAAGATGTCATCGTCAATAAGGACAAGACCCGCCAGCAAGAAGTCAATGGAGACCTTCTCAAACCGGCACGAGTAAAGGAGCAATATAGCTGATGTGATGATAGACATGACACTGACAACCAGGATGGCCGACTGAAAAATGAGTCGAGAGACACCGTAGAGAGGCCGACTCAGGCTAACTTCCCTTGAACAAAAGCACAACTCAATGTGACTATATGGCAGCATATGATGAATCTATATAAGTTCGTCATGCAGGAGGCATGAACGAACCCTCCATATGATTGGAAGAGATAACCAATTGGGGGAGAACTGACTCTATAACAAGGTTAAGGCGTACCTAAGTCAAACTAAATCCCACCCACATGGAGGAGACTTTGTTTTGAGTGCTTTGTTCAAGGGCAACATGACTGACTCTAGATGCCAATAATAAATGGAAATACTATTCCGTTCCCGCTCTTTTTGGAATATTTAATTTTTTTGTCTTTTTCTGTTAAGCTCGAAAAAGAATAAAAGATAAAAGAATGCTATGGTATAGTGGAAAGAACGAGTGTCGATGAAACAGATGATCTAGTTCCTGGGAGTGGAACATTCCTATGCTCAATGCAGAGAGGCGAAAACTGGTTAGTGACACTCAAAGGTGTGTTCCTTCCACAGGTCAAGGTGTGTCAAGTTGCAGAAGTCAAAGGTATGCAAGGTTGATTTTACAGTTGTCAAGGTCAAAAGTTGGCTTAAACACGAGTCCAAGTGAAGCCAGCTCTAGGCCAAAAGATGCAAATGGTCAACATGCAATGCAGTAGTACAACTCAACACAAAGGAGCCTCTAGGGTATAAGGCCAGAACAAAGTGAAGAAGCTAAGAGGAATGAGTCTTCAACGCATAAGTCATGGCGGGACTACAAAGGACTCTCAAGCCTACTGAAATTGAAGTAGCATGGGCAACAAATGTCAGTGAGGTGCTAACTACGATGCCCATGTAAAGGATGGCTCTACCATCGTGTCATGATTTTAAAAATTGGTGAGTGAAGCTGGCTTACGAACCATAACACGATGGGATCGACCCTATGGCAGATGTATTGACAGATGGAGGTTAATATGCATGATGCAACGGAAAAATGATGTCCCTAACCTATATGCTAGTGAAAAAAACGATACCTGCCATGACGGGTCAGTAGTCATGGAAGCATCTCGAAAAAGTCAAAAATTTCGAAAATGTCCTAAAAAGCAAACCATTCTCGACACTCCAAGATTCCAAGATAAAAGTCACATGAGACCAAACAAAATGAATTTTTGAAAAAATTTTACATTTTCAAAACTTATAAAAAGAATTTTTGACTCACCCTTGTTACCAATTGAGTTGGAGAGCAAACATTTGGAGCAAAAGGAGAAAATTTCTCGTGTGCCAAATTCAACCGTTCAAATTCTTCAAAATCTTCCAGGTAACCCTTACACTTAGCTTGCAATTCATTGTGACTAGTTTTAGGATTTTCCATTGATGTTTCACCGTTGAACTATTGTTCAAAATTTCACCGCGGTGTATACATGGGTTGATAATATGAAACCCGCGTACACGCAGGCCCTATACGCGACTGTGTATATAGTAACTCGCATATACGCTGTGAGTTAATTTTAATCAAAAACTAACGGTTGAAAACGAATTTTTTCTCAGGATGCCAATCACATGGCATGAAAGAGAACATGCAGCAGTCAGTAATGAAGTTATGAATGATCCTGAATCCTTGGATGCTTTACAGGGATGTGGCTTGCTCAAAATTTTCAAACTGCCGAACATGAAAACCAATGTGCAACTGCTTGAAATGCTCATTGGCTATTGGGATGTCGAGGAGGAAGCCTTCATGATTGATCAAATGCCACTCAGAGTAGAAGTGGAAAATATTTATCTTATCATGGGCCTTTCCCGAAGGGGAGAGGTAGTACAGTCCCGGGGCAGGACACGGAGCAGCCTCACTATAGAGGACTATGTACAGATATACTGCCGAGGACATTCCAAGAAAGTTGGGAGCCAGATCTCTATTGCACACATAGCGAGTTTATCGCTAAGGATTATCCTGTTCACCATAGCTCGAGTGAATGGATCGGCCTCTCTGCATCAGGCATCATGCTCACCATGAGCGTGGCAGGAGATTGTCTTCACTACTGTGTTTGTTTGGTGTACTTCCTCTTCTGGCCAGCAATGAAGAGCCAACTCACTTCTTTATATTAGAGAGGAGAATACCAAAAACCTTTGCTACGGGACTATCTTGTGCACCTTCTTCTTCGAGAGGATTCCCGCACTCCGCCCCAGGGTAGCAGTTTCCATCAGCACCCCATGCGATCCACGCATGGGCTGGTGGGCTAATCTGATGAAACCTCTAGGCATGGGGAGGTTCCTAAGACTGCTTTCGACGATGATTTCTTCACTTGGTGGGATCAACAGATCATCGCCGTGGACGATTACCCCTACACTGGGCTGGACTTCCGAGGAGATCCTGACCTAGCATTACCGCCAAATGCAGCATGGGGTGAAATTGGTAAGGATTTTTTGATTTTATGATTTTTTGGATTTTTCAAATATAATGATGCATTTTGAAAAATATTTTTTGATGAGATTCAAATGACTAATATAATGATTATGATCCAGACATTCGGCCAGTATGACCAGATGGACTCCCTTGGCACAGATGACGCGGCCGAGGATCTGAAGAGGTGGTTGCTGAGACAGAACGGACTCTACACAACGTCCAGCGACACCTGACGAGACTGAGTTGTCGAGCACCGATGGCTTCTATACAGGACCTTCCTGAGGATATGCAGTGTCATGTGGTTGGAATGCCACGTGACTAGGTTCGCACTTTTCAGCATGTAGCCAATGCGATAGTTACCTACTTGGCCGCTCATCCTGAGCCGGGGCATTAGATATGACAGACATGATTATGGGCATTTGAGTCCCAATTTTGTATATTTTTGGACAACATATGTACACTCGAGATACTTTTATGACAATATATCAATATATATATATATATATATATATATATATAATATATATATATATATATATGCAGTTTTGACTTTTTGATGTTCATTAGTGATAGAATTAGCTAACCAATTTATGAGATCTTGAATGTCTCAAATAATAATATAAACAAATGATCTTTGCAACAACCTCACTCTTAAATACTGGCGATATAAACATGGATCCCTTACTCGATAAATGTTATTTAATTGAGACACTAGCAATTGAGAATCAAGATAAACAACCAATGAGTCGATCTCATAAGAGATTGCCTCGGATAGTAAATTAATAACGGCAGTATACTCAGCCATATTATTCCAAGCAAGACCAATGCATACGCCTCTTGATACCATCAATTGACTAGTTGGATAATGAAGTACCCAAGCTACGGAAGCAAGATTCCGAGTGTGCCAACTAGCACCATCAGCGAACCCAAAATAGACCAAGTTATCCATCAACACCTGCAACAGTAGACCAAAAAGTGTTGACATCACAAAACTCTCGATGGTATATGTACAAATATACATAGTATATAAAGAAGCTATTGCTTGGCCAAAACTAAGCAAAGTACTTCCTGAGGTAGAGCCCGTCAGGGGGCTCCACCAACTCACTCCTAGAGATGTTTATAGGTACTATGATCGAACCAATCAGTATACTTCCTTTGGAAAATAACTGTGTAGCTAAAGGGACCGTACAAACATCACTAGTAGGACTAGGGGACCAAGATTCAACTTCATGCACAGGGGAATAAAAATATGACCGACGATGTAAATCTTCCAAAGGTCGATCTACAGCCGTCATTTCTTCGAATATCGCTTCATCCTATGGAAAAACAATGTCCGAGCAATCAGATGCATAAGTGGAATCAAGGGTCCGAGAATGAGCCACATCACGATCTATCTCTTTCCCAGAGGAAGTAGTAGAATGGTTGTCTACAGAGCTATAGATAGATTCACATCTAGGTTCTACTACAGACATAAAAGATTCTATTCCACCTGCCTTATCGTCATCCGATGTGGTCACAGATGAAGCTAAGGTTCCAGGATCTGAAGAATAAGGAGTTTGAACAAACTCTCTCCATAAAGGGTCCTTGGAGGATGAAATTGTATCTATTCTAGTTGTAGGAGGGGGAAGATCAAACGTACCCATTAATGAAGAGTACATCCCGACTCCTAAATTCTTAGTAGGCAGACGGGGGTAATCTACTAAGGGAATAGTAGAGTCTGAAGTTGCTCAAGGATCGACTGGAGAGTAGTCCAATTGATCAACCTTAACGATTTTCCCTTCACGAGGAAATAAAATGACATGAAACAGAGTCGAAACAAGGACGTCCTTTTCATATACCCAGTTCCTTCCTAAAAGGAGATTGTAGTCTAGGTTAGCATCTACGACTTCTACCTCAATATTAACGACCTTCCCTCCAACACATATAGGAAAGGCCAGGATAATCCTGTATGGCCTATGGGAATGACCATCAAACACTATCAAGAGGGTGGGTGAAGGAACAACCGATGGTGATCCAATGGCCTTCTACCATGACATAGACATGACGCACGTGGAAGCTCCCTCATCTATAACCATCCAAAAAATATTTGTTTTCTGGTAGGTAGACTATATCTTGAAAGCCGTGTGATGAGGAAGTCCCTTTTTGACATTATTCATATCAAAAGTGAGAGCTAAGGAATTACTTGGATTCACTGCCCCCATTGCCGATAGCAAGGCACTTCTTTGAGCAGGACACAACTAGAGAACCTCTAAAGCGGACATAGCACATGGACTCTGAGCCAAATCCTCCACAATGGAGTAATTCTAGGACTCTGAGCCAGATCCTCCACAATGGAGTAATTCTAGGCTGCCCTAATATTAGGGTTGATAGTCGCGCATTTATGGAACCTTTCGGTACCCGTGGTATAGTCTCAACAGGGGGTCGCTCGATATGAAGGTCAGTATTTCTTGGAACAGCCTTGTCCTTGGAAGTTTCGGCTTCACCATAATCATGTGACCGAGTAGCCACATGGACGTTAGAACCCATCATGAAAACATTCGATGATTTTTCCCCTTCCTGGTTTCCCCCTGTGGAGGTTCCAGGGTTTGAACTCGCGCCAGGAAGAAGTTGCTGCCCTTGGGGAAAAGGGTTGGTTAACACAGCTTGGGAACTAGAAATCCCTTGCTGCCCTAACAAGCGCTGAGTGTCTTCAATCTTGGGGCAAAGATGAGTTAAATTGTCTCCACTGCACAACTTGCATGGAAACTTGACTTTCTTTTTCGACTCATTTCTACCTCCACCAACAATATTGCCACATTTATTTGCATCAAGCTTCTCATCCTGGTTCTTTTTCTTACCTCATCCTTTCATTTTCCCATTGGAATTTTGATTTCCTTTGGGGTTATCAGATTAGACGGCATTAATCGAAGAATTTTGGGAAGCGGAAGGGTTAGACGATGTGACTTGGTTGTTAGAACCAGTTTGTAAAGACAACTGTTGCAATTGATTCAACAAGTTCACCGTATTCATGTCTACCGACCCAACAATACCATCTGCGTGGGGACCTAGCTTCGGCTTAGCTACGTCAACCTTAGACCCAGGAGCATCTGGCAAGTAATTTTTTAGGATCCCAGACTGAGAGTAGATGAATTCTAATTGTTGGGCCCTAAAAATGGCTTGCTCCTTAGAATAAACCCCAGACATGGAGACATCCTTGGAGATCTCAGGTATCAAAGTCTTCAAGAACCACTCAAGATGGTACTCTATAGGGATTTCAGCTTTAATGAGCCTCTTTCTCTGTCTCCATTCCTAAATATGATCAGAAATGTGAGTTGCCCTATCCTGACGAGAAGTGGCCAGTAGTTCTGTTCCGGCATCATATCGGACGGGCAAATGAAAATGGTTCAAGAAAATATTGGCTAAGTCAGCGAATGATGTAAAGCTACCCCCAGGAAACTCTATACCATTTAGCCGCATTACCAGTCAAGGTGCGTTGAAATAATCTCAACCTAACCGAGTCATCGATCAGGGAGTTCGATGAGCACCATAAGTGGAACGTGGTTACATGGTCGCCCGGGTCCTCACCACTCTTCCCTTCGAATTTTGGAATATCCGAAGGTAGTTTAGTTGGGACCGGAGACCAGGCTGGATTATACTTGATTGGGTCATTAGTTAACTTAGTGAGATCTGGCAATTTCAACGTTGCCAGAAACAAAATTCTAGGAGGAGCATGGGGATTCCACCCTGACTGGACAGAACTCCCAAAGCTCTGAAAAGATTTCCCTAGATTTTGGAAGGCACCAGGCTGCCCGAAGTAACTAGTAGAACCCACTGAACCAAAAGGAAAACCTTGTGACCCAACAAAACTCCGAGTTTGAACAACTCCATCCGTATATCCACCATACCCAACAAAGTTTCCTCCTAAAGGATTATAAGGAGTTGATAACCCTTGATATGGATTCCAAGCCGAAGCTAGGGGAGGAATACTTTAGAATGAACTAACTGTGGTATACAGCCTATTCCCATCTTGGCCGAAAAATGGATTCCCAGTTCCGGCACTACTAAGCCCAGGGTTATTCCAACCTTGGAAAGGGTTGTTGCTTTGTTCTACAGAAGAAAAAGGCATGGATCCTATCGTTGGGTTGGAATGTGGTATATGACCACTTCCGAATGGAAAACCTTGGAACGAAGCCGATCCACTCATTATGGACGTGGCGGCCCCGAACGGAGCTGAAGGAATGCCCTGTGAATGGGTGCAAAATGGGAAGAATCCAGAACCACAAGCAGTGGTTTGTGAATTTCCACTTGTGGACGGAATGGAGGTAGACCCAACAAAAGATGTGCTAGCAAGAGATCCAAATAAAGAGACGGAGGGGATGGAAATAGTTCCTCCCCCTTGTACAGATATAGGAGTCTGTACATTCGTAGCACTTGTAGAAGCCATGCTTCTAGTAGTGGTCATCGAAGGTAAGCATGTAGCGTAACCTAGACTTGACGGTCTATGCGTCAGAGTCCTAACGTATTGCAATACGTGTGGATGACTGGATGGTAGGGGAGAATTCAGAGCCGCTAATGACTTTGAAAGTTCTTACCTCAATATTATCCTCCACTTGTAAGCGAACTCCAGAAAAAATTGGAGTGTTCCTCTCTTGCTCCACGGAAGTACCAGGCCTTGCTTCAATACTAATGCCCACGAGAGGAGGATCAATCCCCGATGCATCAATTGCAGTGGGACGAAACCCACTGGTATTATTACCTCTGCGCCTTCTCGGAGAAGGCTCTAAACTCGGTGGTGAAAGACCATGAAGTCTTCGAGACTGTCTAGGAGATCGGTCAGCCACTTTGAATTCCTTGTTTAAGAGCTAACTAAAGACTCAAAAAGTTTAAATCTAGGCCAACTAAGAGCATAGAGCACCCACTATAAAGTCCCTAATGATACAGCCAGTCAAACAACTTCAAATTATTGCCGCTCCAGGTGATTAGGACCGGACACCAAAATACGAGAAAGTGAAAAATAAGGGGCCTTCCAAAGATAGTCTAGGATGATGAGGGCCCAGGCCTATCAGCGAAGGTATCAGAGTAAGTTACGCTGACCTCCTAACAATAACTTGCACTGGTGAAAGCCCCCAAGCTTCGCAAGGGTGCCCTCCAATAGTACCATTGAGAGTGATACAATGTCGACCTCAGGTGCGATGGGATTCCCCTCCCCAGCCACCTATGTAGTTCCGTAGGAGTAGCAACTATGTATACCAACTCGTCAAAGAAGCTAGGCGAAAAAGTCATGAGGTAAGTTCGGACAAGTTGGAGACGGGGTATCTCTCTTCCCTATCTTCACAGACCCTCGTGCTTAACTCCCAGATCCAGAGCTTTCCTGGTCCTCCTAACGCTATTGGATTTTCTCTCGTTATTCAGACTCCTATGTTTGACGTTTAAATGGCCTTGGATAGTTAACTCTCCACTCGCCTAATCCAAGGCCCTAAAATCCTAAAACTTGTTGGCGTATTTAACTTAAAAGAAAAAGTTCTAATGAATTTTAGTTAGCGCTTGATTTTAAGGGCTTTTCTTTAAGTCAGCGGATGATGGAAGTGAAACTAGTGGTGTTTTTTCGATGCAAAAGAAGTTAATAAAACCTAAGTATATCCATGTGCACTTTGTCATTGTTTTTCGATGAAGAGTAATTTCTATAGGGTTCGAGAGGAAACTTCTAATGAAACAAACTTTTCTTTTCTTTTCTTTAATTCACACTTCACACTCAAAAGTTAGCAAAACTATTTATGCCTAAAGAGATGCAAATGTATCCTAATGCAACAACTATATGCTTGATGCAAGATTCAAAGCAACTCTAAAAACAAGAAATAAAGTTGCTTTTCTTATCAAATTTTCTTTTGCCACTTACAATGTCTAGATAGAATATGAAATGCTACCATTCATTTCGTCTAAATGCTAAAAACAAAACTCAAGACAAACATAAAGCACTTTCACTCACCAAAAGGAAACCAAATGAAAAGCAAGTTCAAGAAAGAAAAACAAAACTTTTCAAAAAGTTCTTCAAGTAGCAACAAAAAAGTCTTTTCAAAAATGCTCTCAACAAACTAAAACTTCACGATTGAAACAATAAGCAAGAAACACTTTTGCAAGTTGACACCATACAATGAATGAAAACTCAACAAAAACAAATGTTTTTAAAGGTTCTTTTTAACAACCGAAAGCAGTAATGAAAGCTTTGGTAACAAAGACCAAAAAAGATCAAAAAGACAATTTCAAGAAAGCATCAATTGACAACTTTGATGAAACAAAGAAGTAAATGGTCACAAAAAGAGATTTTGTCAAGCAAACGAAAAGTCACCAAAAGCAAAATTGAACACAAACATTGATAACAATCTTTCTGCTTTGATAAATCAGAGAAGCCAAGATTCCAATCAAGAAATCTTGTGTTCTTTTAGCAAAAAGACGATGACACTTACAAACACAAAACAAGACCAATACTCCTTATAATTAGAGAGAAATCAGAGTAAGATGCTTGCTGTAACACAGACAATATATACTAGCAAAAATGACTGTTTCAAACTGACTCAAAACACCAGAAAAACTTCAGAGACACAAAAATTTATAAATCTTGAAAGTTGCAAGATATACGCGACTGTACTTAAGTGCAGATTGCATCTATACGCGACTGTGCCTGAGGAAACCTGCATATACGTGGGTTTACTTCAGGAAACAAGCGTTTGTACGTTTCTGTAACTAAGTAAAATAGCGTATATGAAAGATTTCAAGAAAAATAAAAAACAAACTGAAGAAACCGACAAAACTCAGAAGTCAAGAACAAACCAGACAGTAACAACAAACCAACAAGCAACTGAGCCCTGATTGGCTTGAAAAACACCCAAAATAGGAACAACAAGAGTGTTGTCCCCAGTGGATTCGCCAATTCTGTTGAGGGATTTGCTCCCCTAGGGATTTTGGGTGGAAACCCTAGCAGACTGAAAGTTTTCTAAACAGAGAAACACACATTCACACAGCCATTACGCTATAATAACCAAATTCTAAAGTAAGAAGGGTGTACCTCAGGTCCGACATTCGAGAAGTTCCTCAAGGATTCAAACCCTTCTTCAAGTCCCTTTCGCTCCTTTGTCCTGCAAAACAACCAATTCCAAAAAATGCAACAGTATATGGACAAAGACTTATACAGAAATCATCTTTATGTTATAAAAGAAGGAAGTTAGTTATGAATTTTAAACATCCATTCATACATGAAATTCAAACATGAACATCATAAACATAAATAAGAAGCATATCAGGAACCAAGACCCGTTTCTTTATTATAGACAAATAGAATGTACAAAAGGAGTAATATCACATGAGTAACCTTTTGTAGGCTCCAAGCAAAGCTTCCTTCCGGATCCGTCCAGCCTCAAGCCTCTAGCATATCTCCTTCCAAGACTCACTCCATGATGCCATAACTAGTGGATGAACATCAAATCACAAGGAAATAAGGGTTTCCTATACAAATGGGGGAAGTGCAGAAGGCACAAGGGTCTTCAGACCTGGTCAGGGGAAAAATCTCAGTATAGTAACCTTTCTCTCTCTTCTCTCCTCCCTTAGGCCTTCCCTTTGATGTCTTTTTATACCAATCCTAAAGTAGTTTTTTAGTTAGAAGTTGGTTGGGAACAGTTGGGCCACGGGCACTAACAGGTGATCAGCAGGTAAAACCCGCGATCTCCGCCCAAAAATAAGGAGTTTTATATTTTTTTAAGTGTTTTAATACATATACGCGGGTTGGGT
>APFE031361075.1:27719-54908 GCA_000404065.3 Pinus taeda | reverse complement strand
CACAAAAGGAGATCAGAAAGAAACACCGTCTGAGGCGGGCATACCCATGCTCAGAGAAAGAAAAGCATGTCCGCATATCAAGTACAAGCGGATCCACTAAGTATACGAGTATAAATGACTGTAAAATACATAATGGATCATTTGATCATGATCGAACAAGTACATGTCTGAATATCACATATAAAATTGTCAACGATGCTGAGAAATATAATGGATCACTAATATCAAAGACTGATCCCAAAAGGTGCCAACTGAACATGATGGAAAAGGATGGTACTACATTGCAAACTCAGGTGCCAGCATATAGAATGTTTCCATAGCTGACTGCAACATATAAGATGGAGTGGTATCAACTAGCAGCAATAGGAGCAACTGTCAAGTGAACCAATGAATGATGATACAACCTGAGGTCTTCACCGACCGCCATGGTACATTTCTACACCATGGGAATAAATGATCTGAAGTTGACCATGTGAGAAATTGTTTGATTGCTGGTCATTGATGTATACCGTTAACAAACTCGAGACTACTCATAGATAATGATAATGAGCGTCAAGGTACCTAGTACAAACCAACAAGTGCGAATAAATGAGCTGGAGTAGAACACCTGTAAGAATCTATCGATTAGGAGACAATAATGGTTTCCCACTATCGATAGCGAAGGATCTGCCAGTAATGAATGCAAACCCCAAGGTACTGCCAAATGAACTCTAGATATTTGCCCCAGAGCAATGGGTCGGAGTCCATAGGGAAATATCCGCTAGAAGGAAGGAATTAAGGCATCCTTCATCAATCTAGCGCGAGTGTAACCCGTAGGCGAATAATGTGGAAGGAATTGGACAAAAGAGATGTAGTAACCAAACCGGAGTACGTTTCTGGCGTACACAAGATGTGGCTAGCTCACGGAAGAAACCATCTGAACCAACCAATAATGAAAGCTGACACAGAGGTGAGGTATCCACCAATAGGGTCAAATGGAAACCAAGGTACTGCACGAATCCCAATGTGTGATAATGTAAGCTGATGTCGAACACAAGGGAAACCACTCAGCCAAAGACCCATGATACTGATAGGTGCTGAGCACAAGGTAACCAATCAATAATGAAAATAGGGCCAGGGTGCAGCTGTAGGCCTGCCCTCAAAGCAAGATGTCGTCGTCGATAAGGACAAGACCCGCCAGCAAGAAGTCAATGGATACCTTCTCAAACCAGCACGAGTAAAGGACCAATATAACTGATGTGATGATAGACATGACACTAACAATGAGCATGGCCGACTGAAAAATGAGTCAAGAGACACCACAAAGAGGCCGACTGACGCTAACTTCCGTTAAACAAAAGCACGACTCAATGTGAGTATATGGCAGCATATGATGAATCTGTATAAGTTTGTCATGCAGGAGGCACGGAAGAACCCTCCATATGATTGGAAGAGATAACCAATCGGGGTTGGAATGACTCAATAACAAGGTTAAGGCATACCTAAGTCAAACTAAATCCCACCCACATGGAGGAGACTTTGTTTTGAGTGCTTTGTTCAAGGGCGACATGACTGACTCTAGCTGCCAATAATAAATGGAAATAATGTCCCGTTCCCGCTCTTTTTGGAAGATTTAATTTTTTTGTCTTTTTCTGTTAAGCTCGAAAAATAATAAAAGAATGCTATGGTATATTGGAAAGAACGAGTGTCGATGAAACAGATGATCTAGTTCCTGGGAGTGGAACATTCCTATGCTCAATACAGGGAGGCGAAAGCTGGTCAGTGACACTCAAAGGTGTGTTCCTTCCACGGGTCAAGGTGTGTCAAGTTGCAGAAGTCAAAGGTATGCAAGGTTGAATTTGTAGTCACCAAGGTCAAAATTTGGCTTAAACACGAGTCCAAGTGAAGCCGGCTCTAGGACAAAAGGTGTAAATGGTCAACATGCAATGCAGTAGTGCAACTCAACACAAAGGAGCCTCTAGGGTATAAGGCCCAAACAAAGCGAAGAAGCTAAGAGGAATGAGTCTTCAACGCAAAAGTCATGGCGGGACTACAGAGGACTCCCGAGCCTACTGAAATTGAAGCAGCATGGGCAACAAATGTCAATGAGGTGCTAACTACGATGCCCATGTAAAGGATCGCTCTACCATCGTGTCGTGATTTTAAAAATCGGTGAGTGAAGATGGCTTACAAACCATAAAACGATGGCATCGACCCTATGGCAGATGTATCGATAGATGGAGGTTAATATTCATGATCCAACGGAAAAATGATGTCCCTAACCTATATGCCACTAGCTGCCATGACAGGTCAGTAGTCATGGAACCGTCTCGAAAAAGTAGAAAATGTCGAAAATGTCGTGAAAAGAAAACCATTCTCGACACTCCAAGCTTCCAAGTTAAAAGTCACATGAGACCAAACAAAAAGAAAATTTGAAAAAATTTTACATTTTCAAAACTTATAAAAAGTATTTTGGACTCACCCTTGTTACCATTTGAGTTAGAGAGCAAACATTTGGAGCAAAGGAGAAAATTTCTCCTGTGCCAAATTTGACCGTTCAAATTCTTCAAAATCTTCCAGGTAACCCTTACACTTAGCTTGCAATTCATTGTGACTAGTTTTAGGATTTTCCATTGATGTTTCACCATTGAACTATTGTTGAAAATGTCACCACGGCATATACGCGGGTTGATATTATGAAACCCGCATACACGCGGGCCCTATACACGACTGTGTATACAGTAACCCGCGTATACGCCATGAGTTAATTTTAATCAAAAACTAACGGTTGAAACCCAAATTTTTCTCAGGATTCCGATCACATGGCATGAAAGAGAACATGCTGCGGTTGATAATGAAGTTATGAATGATTCTGAAGCCCTGGATGCTTTACAGGGATGTGGCTTGCTAAAATTTATCAAACTGCCAAACGTGAAAGCCAATGTGCAACTGCTTGAAATGCTCATTGACTATTGGGATGTCGAGGAGGAAGCCTTCATGATTGATCAGATGCCACTCAGAGTAGAAGTGGAAGATATTTATTTTATCATGGGCATTTCCCGAAGGGGATAGGTAGTACAGCCCCGGGGCAGGACACGGAGAAGCCTCACTATAGAGGACTATGTACAGATATACTGCCTAGGACATCCCAAGAAAGTTGGGAGCCATATCTCTATTGGACACGTAGTGAGTTTATCGCTAAGGATTATCCTGTTCACCATAGCTCGAGTGAATGGATCGTCCTCTCTGCATCAGGCATCATGGATTACCATGAGCGTGGTAGTGGATTGTCTCACTACTGTGTTTGACTGGTGTACTCCTCTTCTGGCCAGCATGAAGAGCTAGCTCATTTCTACTAAGAGGGGACAGACCAAAAACTGTGGGTACGGGACTATCTTGTGCACCTTCTTCTTCGAGAGGATTCCCGTACTCCGCCCCAGGGTAGCAGTTTTGATCAGTACCCCACGCGATCCACGCATGGGCCGGTGGGCTGATATGATGAAACGTGTGGGGGTGGGGAGGTTCCTAGGACTGCTTTCGACGATGAGTTCTTCACCTGGTGGGATCAGTAGATCATCACCGTGGAGGATTACCCCTATGTTGGGATGGACTTCCGAGGAGATCTTGACCTAGCATTACCGCCAAATGCAGCATGGGGCGAAATCGATAAGGATTTTTTGATTTTTTGATTTTTTGGATTTTTCAAATATAATGATGCATTTTGAAAAATATATTTTGATGAGATTCAAATGACTAATATAATGATTATGATCCAGACATTGGGCCAGTATGACCAGATGGACTCCCATGGCACAAACGACATGGCCGAGGAGCCGAAGAGGCGGCTACTGAGACAAAACAGACTCTACACAACGTCCAGCGACACCTGACGAGACTAAACTTTTGAGTACCAATGGCTGCTATAGAGGACCTTCCTGATGATATGCAGCGTCATGTGGTTGGCATGCCACATGACCGGGTTTGCACTTTTCGGCGTGTAGCCAATGCGATAGTTACCTACTTGGCCACTCATCCTGAGCCGGGGCATTAGATATGCCGGACATGATTCTGGGCATTGTATATTTTTGGACAACATATGTACACTCGAGATACTTTTATGATGATATATATATATATATATACAGTTTGACTTTTTGATGCTTGATTTTATTATGATGAATGATTGATGTGCCAGTCTAATGCTTGATTAGCGATAGAAATCAGCTAACCAATTATGAGATCTTGGAATGTGCAAATAATTAATATAAACAAATGATGTTTGCAACAACCTCACTCTTAAATACTGGCGATATAAACATGGATCCCTTACCTGATAAATGTTATTTAATTGAGACACTATCAATTGAGAATAAAGATAAACAACCAACGAGTCGATCTCATAAGAGGTTGCCTCGGATAGTAAATTAATAACAGAAATATACTCTGCATATTATTCGAAGCAGGACGAATGCATACACCTCTTGATACCATCAATTGACCAGTTGGATAATAAAGTACCCAAGCTGTGGAAGCAAGATTCCGAGTGTGTCATCTAGCACCATTGGCAAACCCAAAATAGACCAAGTCATCCATCAACACCTGCAATAGCAGACCAAAAAGTGTTGACATCACAAAACTCTCGATGGTATATGTACAAATATACATAATATACAAAGAAGCTATTGCTTGGCCAAAACTAAGCAAAGTACTTCATGAGGTAGAGCCCGTCAAGGGGCTCCGCCAACTCACTCCTAGAGATGTTTATAGGTATTATGATCGAACCAATCAATATACTTCCTTCGGCAAATAACTGTGTTGGAGCCAAAGGGACTGTACAAACATCACTAGTCGGACTGGGGGACCAAGATTTGACTTCATGCACAGGGGAATAAAAATATGACCGACTATGTAAATCTTCCAAAGGTCGATCTACAGCCGTCATTGCTTTGAAAATCGCTTCATTCGATGGAAAAAAAATGTCCGAGCAATCCGATGCATAAGTGGAATCAAGGGTCTGAGAATGGGCCACATCACCATCTATCTCTTTCCTAGAGGAAGGAGTAGAATGGATGTCTGCAGAGCTATAGATAGATTCACATCTAGGTTCTACTACAGACATAAAAGATTTTATTCCACCTGCCTTATCGTCATCCGATGTGGTCATAGATGAAGCTAAGGTTCCAGGATCTGAATAATAAGGAGTTTGAACAAACTCTCTCCGTAAAGGTCCCTAGAGGATGAAATTGTGTCTATTCTAGCCATAGGAGGGGGAAGATCAAACGTACCCATTAATGAAGAGTACATCCCGACTCGTAAATTCTCAGTAGGCGGACGAGGGTTATCTACTAAGGGAATAGTAGAGTCTGAATTTGCTCGAGGATTGACTGGAGAGTAGTCCAATTGATCAACCTTAACGATTTTCCCTTCATGAGGAAAGAAAATGACACGAAACAGAGTCAAAACAATGGCGTCCATTTCATATACCCAGTTCCTTCCTAAGAGGAGATTATAGTCTAGGTTAGCATCTATGACTTCTACCTCAATATTAACGACCTTCCCTCCAACACATATAGCAAAGGCCGGGATAATCCCGTATGGCCTATGAGAATGACCATCAAACACAGTCAAGAGGGTGGGTGAAGGAACATCCGACGGTGATCCAATGGCCTTCCATCATGACATAAAGATGACGCACGTGGAAGCTCCCTCATCTATAACTGTCCGAAAAATATTTGTTTTCTGGTAGGTAGACTTTATCTGGAAAGCCATGTGGTGAGGAAGTCTCTTTTTGACATTATTCTTATCAAAAGTGAGAGCTAAGGAATTACTTGGATCCACTGCTCCCCTTGACGATAGAAAGGCACTTGTTTGAGTAGGACACGACTGGAGAACCTCTAAAGCGGACATAGCACATGGACTTTGAGCCAGATCCTCCACAATGGATTAATTCTAGGCTGCCCTAATATTAGGGTTGATAGTCGAGCATTTAGCGGAACCTTTCAGTACCCGTGGTATAGTCTCAATAGGGGGTCGCTTGATATGAAGGTCAGTACTTCGAGGAACAGCCTTGTCCTTGGAAGTTTCGGCTTCACCATAATCACGTGACCGAGTAGCGACATGGACGTTAGAATCCATCATGAAAACATTCAATGGTTTTTCCCCTTCCTGGTTGCCCCCTTGGAGGTTCCAGGGTTTGAACTCGCGCCAGCAAGAAGTTGTTGCCCTTGGGGAAAAGGGTTGGTTAACACAGCTTGGGAACTAGAAGTCCCTTGCTACCCTAACAAGCACTGAGCATCTTCAATCTTGGGGCAAAGATGAGTTAAATGGTCTCCCACTACACAACTTGCATGGAAACTTGACTTTCTTTTTCGACTCATTGCTACCTCCACCAGGCATTATTGCCAATTTATTTGCATCAGGCTTCCCATCCTGGTTCTTTTTCTTACCTCGTCCTTTCTTTTTCCCATTGGAATTTTGATTTCCTTTGGGGTTATCATATTGGACGACATTAATCGAAGAAGTTTGGGAACCAGAAGGGTTATATGATGTGACTTGGTTGTTAGAAGCAGTTTGTAAAGATAATTGCTGTAATTGATTCAACAAGTTCACCGTATTCGTGTCTACCGACCCAACAATACCATCCACGTGGGGACCTGGCTTCGGCTTAGCTACGTCAACCTTAGACCCAGGAGCATCTGGCAAGTACTTTTGTAGGATCCCAAACTGAGAGTAGATCAATTCTAATTGCTAGGCCCTAAAAATGGCTCGCTACTCAGAATAGACCCCAGACATGGAGACATCCTTGTAGATCTCAGGTATCAAAAAATTCAAGAACCACTCGAGACGGTACTCCGGAGGGATTTTAGCTTTAATGAGCCTCTTTCTCAGTCTCCATTCCTGAATATGATCAGAAATGTGAGTTTCCCTATCCTGATGAAAAGTGGCCAATAGTTCAGTTCTGGCATCATACCAGAAGGGCAACTGAAAATGGTTCAAGAAAATATTGGCTAAGTTGGCGAATGATGTAAAGCTGCCCCCAGGCAACTCTATATACCATTTATCTACGTTACCAGTCAAGGTGCATTGAAATAATCTCAACCTAACCGAGTCATCGATCAGGGAGTTCGATGAGCACCATAAGTGGAACGTGGTTACATGGTCGCCCGGGTCCTCACCACTCTTCCCTTCGAATTTTGAAATAGTTTAGTTGGGACCGGAGGCCAGGCCAGATTATACTTGATTGGGTCATTAGTTAACTTAGTGAGATCTGGCAAGTTCAACGTTGCCAGAAACGGAAGTCTAGGAGGAGCTTGGGGATTCCACCTTGACTGCGCAGAACTCCCAAAGCTCTGAAAAGATTGGCCTGGATTTTGGAAGGCACCAGGCTGCCCAAAGTAAATAGTAGAACCCATTGAACCAAAAGGAAAACCTTGTGACCCAGCAAAACTCGAAGTTTGACCAACTCCGGCCGTATATCCACCATACCCAGCCAAGTTTCCTCCTAAAGGACTATAAGGAGTTGATAACCCCTGATATGGATTCCAAGCTGAAGCTAGTGGAGGAATAATTTGGAATGAACTAACTGTGGTATACGGCCTATTCCCATATTGGCCGAAAAATGGATTCCCAGTTCCGACACTACTAAGCCCAGGGTTATTCCAACCTTGGAAAGGATTGATGCTTTGTCCTACAAAAGAAAAAGGCATGGATCCTATCGTTGGGTTGGAATGTGGTATATGACCACTTCTGAATGGAAAACCTTGGAATGAAGTCGATCCATTCATCATGGACGTGATGGCCCCAAACAGAGCTGAAGGAATGCCCTGTGAATGGGCGCCAAATGGGAAGAATCCAGAACCAAAAGCATTGATTTGGGAATTTCCACTCGTGGACGGAATGGAGGTAGACCCAACAAAAGACGTGCTAGCAAAAGATCCAAATAAAGAGACGTAGGGGATGGAAATAGTTCCTCCCCCTTGTACAGATATAGGAGTCTGTACAGTCGTAGCACTTGTAGAAGCCATGCTTCCAGTAGTGGTCATCGAAGGTAAGCGCGTAGCATAACCTGGACTTGACGGTCTATGCGTCGGAGTCCTAAAATATTGCAATACGTGTGGATGACTGGATGGTAGGGGAGAATTCAGAGCTGCTAACGACTCTGAAAGTTCTTCTACCTCAATATTATCCTCCGCCTGTAAACGAACTGGAGTGTTCCTCTCTTGCTCTGCGGAAGTACCAGGCCTTGTTTCAATACTAATGCCCCCGAGAGGAGGATCAATCCTCGATGCGTCAATTGCAGTGGGACAAAACCCACTGGTATTATTACCTATGCGTCTTCTTGGAGAAGCCTCTAAACTTGGTGGTGAAAGACCACGAAGTCTTCGAGACCGGTCAACAACTTTGAATTTCTTGTTTAAGATCTAACTAAAGACTCAAAAAATTTAAAGCTAGGCCAACTAGGAGCACAGAGCACCCACTATAAAGTCCCTAAAGATACAACCAGTCAAACAACTTCCAAATATTTCCGCTCCGGGTGATTAGGACCGGACACCAAAATACGAGAAAGTGGAAAATAAAGGGCCTTCTGAAGATAGTCTGGGATGATGAGGGCCCAGGCCTATCAGCGAAGGTATCAGAGGAAGTTACACTGACCTCCTAACAACAGTTTGCGTCGGTGCAAGCCCCCAAGCTTCACAAGGGTGCCCTCCAGTAGTGTTGTTGAGAGTGATACAACGTCGACCTCAGGGGCACCGGGATTCCCCTCCGCAGCCACCTATGTAGTTTCCTAGGAGTGGCAACTAAGGACACCAACTCGTCATAGGAGCCAGGTGGAACAGTCGTGAGGTAAGTTCGGACAAGTAGGAGAGGGGGTATCTCTCTTCCCTGTCTTCACAGACCCTCGTGCTTAACTCCCAGATCCGGAGCTTTCCCGGTCTTCCTAACGCTATTGGATTTTCTCTCTTTAATCAGACTCTTATGTTTTGACGTTTAATATGGCCTTGGAGAGTTAACTCTCCACTCGCCTATTCCAAGGCCCTAAAATCCTAAAACTTGTTTTTGTATTTAACTTTAAAAAAAAAGTTCTAGTTGATTTTAATTAGCGCTTGATTTTAAGGGTTGTTCTTTAAGTCAAAAAATGATGGAAGTGAAACTAGTGGTGTTTTTTTTTTGACGCAAAAGAAATTAATAAAACTCAACTATATGCGTATGCACTTTGTCATTGCTTTTCGATGAAAAGTAATCTCTACAGGGTTCACAAGGAAACTTCTAATGAAACAAACTTTTCTTTTCTTTTCTATTCATTCACACTTCACACTCAAAAGTTAAGAAAACTATTTTATGCCTAAATAGATGAAAATCTATCCTAATGCAAGACTAAATGCTTGATGCAAGATTGAAAACTACTCTAACAAGAAATGAAAGTTGTTTTGTTTATCAAATTTTCTTTTGCCACTTACAATATTTAGATGGAATATAAGACTACAATTCGTCTAAATACTAAAAGAAAAACTCAAGATATCCTAAAACACTTTCATTCGCCAAAAGGAAACTAAGTGAAAAGCAAACTCAAGAAAGCAAAACAAAAACTTTTCAAAAAGTTCACTTCAAAGTAGGAAAAAAAAAAAAAAAGTCTTTTTGAAAAATGCTCTCAACAAAAACTGACACTTTGCGATTGAAACAACAAGCAAGAAACACTTTTTGCAAGTTGACACCCTACAAAGAATGAAAAGTCAACAAAAAACAAATGTGTTTAAGAAAGCTTTTTAGCAATCATAGGCAGCAAGGAAAGCTTTGGTAACAAAGACCAAAAAAGATCAAAAAGACAGTTTCAAGAAAGTATCAAAATGACAACTTTGATGAAACAAAGAAGTAAATGGTCATAAAGATCAATTTCGTTAAGCAAACAAAAAGTCACCAAGAAGCAAAGTTGAACACAAAGATTGATAACAATCTTTCTGCTCTGATAACTCAGAGCAGCCAAGATTCCAATCAAGAAATCTTGCATGTTTTTAGTAAAAAGATGATGACGCTTGCAAACACAAAACAAGACCAAAACTCCTTATAATTAGAGAGAAATCGGAGTAAGGATGCTCGCTGTAAAACAGAGAACTGATACTGACAAAGATGACTGTCTCAAACCGACTTAAAACACCAGAAAAACTCCAGAGACAAAAAGATTTATAAATCCTGAAAGTTGCCAGGTATACGCGACTGTACTTAGTGCAGACTGCGTGTATACGTGACTGTTTCTGAGGAAACCTACGTATACGCGGGTTTACTTCAGACAACAAGCATTTATACGCTTCTGTAACTAAACAAAACAGCGTATATATAATATTTCAGGAAAAATAAAAAAACAAACTCAAGAAACTGGTAAAACTCAGAAGTAAAAAACACACCAGAAAATAACAATAAACCAGCAAGCAACTGAGCCCTGATAGGCTTGACAAACACCCAAACTAGGAACAACAAGAGTGTTGTCCCCTGCGGAGTCGCCAATTCTGTTGAGGGATTTTATCCCCTAGGGCTTTTGGGTGGAACCCTAGCAGACTGAAAGTTGTCTGAACAAAGAAACATGCACATACACAGCCACTATGCTAGCAAAAGCTAATTCTAAGGTAAGAAGGACGTACCTCAGGTCCTACATTTGGGTAGTTCCTCAAAGGTCCAAACCCTTCTTCACGTCCCTTTCACTCCTTTGCCCTGCAAAACCAACAATTCCAAAGAATGCAGTAGTATATGGACAAAGATTTATACAAAGATCAGCTTTATGTTATACAAGAAAGGAGTTAGTTATAAACTTTTAGACATCCATTCATACATGAAATTCAAACATGAACATCATTAACATAAAGAAGAAGCATATAGGGAATCAAGACGTGTTTCTTTATTAGACAAATAGAAAGTACAAAAAAGAGTAATATCACCTGAGAAACCTCTGCAGGCTCAAAGCTCAGCCTCCTTCTGGATCCGTCCCACCTCAAGCCTCTAGCATATCTCCTTCCAATACTCACTCCAAGATGCCATAACTAAGGGATGAACATAAAATCACAAGGAAACAAGGGTTTCCTATACAAATGGGGGAAGTGCAAAAGGCACAAGGGTCTTCAGACCTGATCAGGGGGAAATCTCAATATAATAACCTTTCTCTCTCTTCTCTCCTCCCTTAGGCCTTCCCTTTGGTGTCTTTTTATGCCAATTCCAAAGTAGTTTTTTAGTTAGGAATTGGATGGGAACAGTTGAGGCCACGGGAACTAACAGGTGATCAGCAAGTAAAACCCGCGATCTCCGCCCGAAAATAAGGAGTTTTATATTTTTTTAAGTGTTTTAATACATATACGCAGGTTGTGTATATATGAACCCGCGTACACAAGCGTTTAACTCAGGGCAGCGTCGCGTACAAGGAATAAAACACTGTTTTTTTAGATTTTGGACCAGGTCTGGAAGGAGGGGTTGCCCTAGGCCATGAGTGCAGCATCACAAACCATAATAGTGAGATTTGGAGCTATAACACCTTTCTTAGTGCATTACTAAGATCATGAAAAAATTATAAATTTGATGATAATTAGAATATTCTAATACATTGAAATTAATATGCAAAAATTATTATTTTATATGTGAATATACAAAGTAATTTTATAAATTTAAAACATCAAGAAGCGTAAAATATAATATAGATATTATCATCACCCGTGGCAGCAACATAAGCTCAAAGTACTTTTATAAATTTAAAATATCAAGAAGCAGAAAATATAATACAGATATTATCTGACTTGTGAAAGCAACATAAACTCAACAACCCACTTGAATGTAAGCTTTTTTCTTTTGGTTTTCTCCAATGGGAATAGAATAAGTGCTTGATAACATCACCACTAGAATGTAGTTGTTGTCTCCATTTGTCAGTTGTCAACTAGCTTCCAGCTTCCATCGGGAATCTTCATGCATGCTTTCCACTTGTTCTTGTGATTCCATGCTACAACATTTTTGTAACCTCATTCATTCTTGTGATTCCATGTTACAATATTTTTGTCACCTCCTTTCTTGGCACATCCTCCTTCGTGATTCCATGCTACAATATTTTTTTCACTTCCTTTCTTAGGACATCACGAGAAGTTTTATGTAGTTTTCAGGTTTTGGAAGAGAGTAAAAACTCTCAACTTTTGCCCCTGAACATGTCTCAAATATAAATTAACATACTTTGTTAAGATTGGCAAGACATCATGTCCTCATTTCTTTTAGAAGTCCTCGTTTCTTTCAAAGTCTAGTTTTAATCACAGAGATAATGCCCATTATTGACCTGAATGATTCATTATATCATCATGACGCAGAAGTGCTGGAAATAGTTGATGGGAAACATTTGAACATTTTGCAAAGAACAAGATAGAGTAAAGTGACTGAAAATAGTAGGTTGGGTAAACCAAACTTGTAAAGAAACCAATATATGCATTTAGTCAACAAACTTCCAATGGGGAATTTTGTTTCAGGTACAACTACTTCTTGTTCTTTCCTTAAGCTTTTATTTCTTCTGCATCTCGAGTACTATTTAAGAAACATAGTTGTAATTTATTTGGTAATCAAAAGGTGAATTAATAATTCAATATATAGATCTATGAATGGAGATATTATAACCATCACTATCTATTCAATTTGTTATATTGAAAAGAAAAGTTGCACTTTCATCTTATTTCTAAAATCATTTCATCTTTGCAAGTCTAATTGGTTGTAGTGAATTCATGTGAATAGTAGAATGATGATAGCCCTGAGCTTATGTCTATTGCCTCAGAAATTAGATGGATGTCTGTCTGATTGTTGAATATTTGGAAAATCAGCAATTGAGATAAGGATGCGAGATAAGGATGAATATTGAACGTCTATCTAATTGCTAAATATTTAGCAAATCAGCAATTGAGATAAGGACGAATATTCTATGAATCAACAATCAAGATAAAGATGCGAGATAAGGAGAGATAAAAATGAATATTCAAAAAATCAACAATCGAGATAAAGATGTGAGATGAGGATGCCCTGATGACAAGGATGCAAGATGAGGATGCCTTGTTGAATGTACTGGAAATACATGTGGTTTAAATCCTTTAGTGAACCAACTACAAAATTAGTGAGGAATAATAGTATCTAAGGAATAATCGTACCATTTTTTGGAAAATTTCGATGGGATACCATTCGAATTTCTTCGAATGATAATGACAGTGTAATCATTGAGGGTATATCATCTGTCTACTGTTACTGACAGTGCAATCATTGAGGGTATTTCATCTATCCATTAATAGTGACAGTGTAAGTGTTGAGGGGATTTCATCTATCATGGTCGTGCATGCCTTCATATGCTTTTCAATTCTTGCCATTACCTTTGCATCAGATTTGTAGTGGTCCATTTTTCTAACAAATTTCAATTTGATAGTTTAGGTATTGGGATTCAATGGCGGAAGCCAAAAAAATTAAGTTAGTTAAGTGGCATAAATATAGGAAAAAATAATGAGTCAGTCAGTTAAGTGGTGTAAATCTAGAAGTCAGTTAACAGCAAGATGGTGAAAGGCATTTCAATCATCTAACAGTTGCCATAATGATGCACTTTGCACATGGCCACCACATCTGCTACCCTATCATCACCTCCATACGACAATTCATTGACTACTTATCAAACGTTATCTACAGTACAATGTGACAACCCAATGAGTATTACTATCAATATAGTATAGCTTTTCTATATTAGCATGCAAAGGCATCCCTTGATTCAGGGATCTACTTTTAGCAGCAAGAGGTTGCATGCAAGGATCATCTCGGAAACCTCCCACCAAGTGTCAATCTTCCTAGATTTGTGGCATGCGTGTCACATCTTTGATTTTATCAAAACTCATGAACTGGATGTTGCAGAGCTCATTCCTAACATCAACCTTGCAGCTTTGATATCCCACATCGCATATAGGAGCTGTCGGCACACTCAGGTTAGCTGTCTTGGGGTAAGCCTACTTTCCATGTCTTGTGTTGAATTTCTGACACTTTTTTTATTTCACTTCCTATGAATGTTGTCTACTTGATTTCAGTGAGCACTTACTATCATATTGATGCATACTAGCTTGTATTAGCACCGTTTCAGTTTTCTTTAGCATCTCATTGCTCTCGCATGCATAAAATTGTTTCTCATGAATGGTCGCCAATTCGGCGACTTGACTCACCCACATGCATGTTGTTCTCTTTTCTGAATCTGACATTCACTGTTTTCATGCACGGTCATTCATTTATGATTTCACTCAGTATCTCCATGCATTCGCATTCACATTCTCTTTTAGTTGCCCGTCGGCGAGTCTAAGGCGCCTTGGCCTGGACTTTGCCTCACCAAGACAACATTCTGCAATCCTGAGAGGCAAGGCTCTGTCTTCCTCTCAGGAAATGTGAATTTCTACCCAGTGAATGTCCTCCAGTCTTGAATTGCAAAATTCTAAGGGACAGTGACTGCTAGCCTAGAAAATTGTGCAATGCAGTTGCTAAGCATGCATCCATTGCCAGCTTAGATTATGCATTGCACAATTCTAGTAGTCAGTAGCCATACTAGGTTGTGCATTGCATAGTTCTAGCAGTCAGTCAGCCTCCCAGTAGCCCAGACTATGACTTGCGCAGTCTTGGCAGTCAGTCTCTTGACCTCCCAATGGAAATTGTGTAACCTTCATGATTTGTCACATAGGTATGTTACAAGTCACTTCTCAAGTTCATTTTGGTTTTTGACTGATAGATTGCTTGCCATAAGTGTTTCCATGTCTCCAAGTATCGCAGGTGTTCATATGCCTCTTAGTAGCATAGGTACAATGGTTTCCAAGAGAGTAGAGACGAAGACACCGTTCAAAGCACACTTGGGGATGCAGTCCATCAAGTGTCTATGAACTTGCCTACCCATGAAGACATCAAGTTGTTCGTAGACAAGCACATCAAGATATGATGACATATCATAGTAAGCAACACCATCAACAACAACTGAAGGAAGCATACCAAATGTAGCGAATGCAAGAGGAAGGTTGTTAACAACACAGAGGTGGAAGAAAGTTGCAAGCGCAAGCACATCCACTGGTGATAAAAGCAACTTTGGAGACTCAGGCTATGAGGTGATGACATGACATGAAGATCACGTGAAGATAGTGAATGGAATGAAGAAGGAGTTTCATGTGCTGAAGAAGAAACTCAAGGAAGAACATGAGCTTTACAGACAAGCGAATGAGTTGCAACAGGAACATGAACAATAGAGGGCGCAACATGCACTCGCAGATGAAATTGCGCCCGCACATGTTATAGATCCATCCTAGCAGCTAGTACAGAGAAGACATGATGAGTAGTGTTGTTGATCACACAGATGTGATCCAAACCATTTGGAACACTCACCAAGGCAAAGACAAGAAGCAAGTCTGACTAGAGATGAACATGTAGTTGACAGTTGATGTGCATGACCACCAGCACACACTAGAAGATCAGCATGAACACTATGCATCAGTGTGTTGTTGGTCTGGCCACACCCAAGAAGACCATTCACATGCTAGAAAACGAGTTGGATGGAGGAGCCATACTAATGCACCTAGATGCAATGGATGTAATAGTTCACTTCAGCAAGATGTCACCGTTGAGTGCATGCGTGCCTTCATAGATGACCAAGCTTGGCATCATCTCACCTCCTTCACCATCACAAGCATGTCAAATATTCGGTCTCACCACACTAGACCGAGTGTCAGTGATGTCTTGCATGGCTCGCTCAAGCCATTTTGTCTCACATGAGCACATGTGCATTGTAATGTAATGTCTTGTCAAGTGGAAGTTCAAGTGTCGATAGTTGGATGTAATAGTCATAGAGTAAATGAAGAGTCATGAGGGCAGATGAACTGTCACAAAGGGGAATGTCAAGGGTCACCCCACCCTTTTCTATAAATTGAACCTCATAACTCATTGTAAAGGCTTTTGGTCAACCAAGCTTCCGATAAGGGTATCTTGGAGAGATCTTGGACAGTACTGTAATGATCCCTGGCTTCTGCATTGTGCAGAGCTAGTATATCTCTTTGGAGGAGCAGGCGGTTGTGGTTGTAATGTTTCACTGTCAAAACTAGTGGTTAAACATGGATGTATTGTATGACTGGAACTTACACTTTTTAATATAAAAAAATTTCATGCATATGTTGTATTGTATTATATGCTATCAGGTTTACTCTAAATGATATATGTATTTGTTTTCTTACACATGCATGTATGGATTATTCTGTATAAGTATGTATGAATCTTTCTAAAATGTCCTGTTGGTTTAGCCATCACTTTAGATTGCTCGATAACTTTCTTTCCAGCTTGTGATGCATCTTCGCACGTGTGTTCCCTTCAAAGTCGCATACTATTACAAGCTTCCAAGGGGCACAATCACCTCACCCTCAGTGTGTTAGAACCTCTCGTGCACCTTCCTTGACTTATTGCAGCTGTCACACCCCTACTACCAATAGAGACATCTTACTTGCCTCTGTGAGAAATCTTGGTCAAGGCATTACCATATGACACACTACTCAAACTCCTACACCAAACAATTTGAGGTCTAATTGGGACTTCTTACCAGGGAGATCCCCTTACATGTTGGTGGGTCCAACACCTTCAACAATATCATCACAAAATAAATTAAAACTATGATTTTAATATTAAAGTAATACTATGATATCATAATATAGTAAGTGAAATTGTAGTACATATAGATAGTGTTGCATGTGAGTTATGGAATTTTAAAGCTAGGATATTGAGAATAAGTACATGGGTTGACTATGTAAATCAAGTACATATAGGTAGGTTTGTTGGTTCAAAAGTAACATAACTTCCCTTACCAATAACATTTTTATATAGGTTAAGATTACAAGCCAAGAACTTTGTATATAAATGTTAATTGTCCTAAAATATTAAGAAGAGAAATGGACTACTATTAAAAAATGTTATTAGTGAAACTAAATTAAAAAAAAAAAAAAACTTAAAATAAGTTCTTTTTTTTTTTTATAGCTTTATTTTAACCTAAAATACCTATATTACCTAAATATATATATATCTGACATGGTATAAATGAATTATTAGTATAATAATATAATTATTTACTTTTAGATAATATTTTTTTATATATGTATGAGTTTTGTTATGTATTGCATTTACTTCACTCCATATTTTATTAGCCCATGTTGAGGCAAGGTGGTGACTATAGTAACCAAAATGGCGACATTTCGCATGAGTTTAGTTGTTGGTTGTCACAAAATGTCACAAATAAGCAACATTTTATCTTTTTCCATCTTATTTGGCATCTTCACGAAGCGGGGAGGAAAAACTATATATTATATTTATACATTTTCTTAGCATTTTGAAATTGTTGAAACTAATGTTAGCATTAATTGAAAGAAATAAATGCTAATTGACAAACAACAACTAGTTGGGGGTAAATGTTTTCATTTCGTAAGAAAACTTGTAATTTATTTCAAAAGTCAACTCAACCTACCACCTATTAAGTCACATTAGCCTGTCATCTTACCACCCATATAGCCATGCATAAAGCCCTGGAAATGTCAATTATGCAGCCTGTTATTCTTTTCTTTCCCCTCCAAAAGCGCCACTATTTATGCTCTAACGTAGGCATAAAACATTAGCAGAATCTGTTCGTGTACTCCCTTGCAGATAGCGATCTCAACATAGAGTTGCAAATAGCAATCTCAACACAGAGTTGCAGATAGCAATATCACCACATATTTCCTATTGAGTTCCTGTTCCTAAGGCACTGGAGCATCAAACAATATCTATTGAAAAATCAGGAATTACAACAATTAGCAACTCTTGTACCTTTCTTCTTTGATACAAGTTCATTTATGATGCATCTCAAGACAGCACAAGACAACATTGATTTGCAGACAACGATTCTTTCTTAATTTCTATAGGAAATGTAAGCAACATTAGAATCGTTGGCATAGCTAAGAAACTCCTTTCACCTGCACCTACACCACTAAAGGAGAGGTAAGAAAGGTAAGAAACACAAGAACCAGTGGCATAGTAGTTGTTTAACCATTATATTCAATGAATTTGACAGTTGTTGAATCTGGAGAGAAAACAAGCCTCAATGTCCTAGAAGTGGAAAAAATGAGCTAAGATGTTAGTGGAAAGAAAGAGCTGCTTTATTGCTAAAGATCAAACAAACCTTGCCAGTGGAAAGGAGACTTAAGAGGAACTACTATAAAATAATTTTTTATGGAAAATTAAAATAATTGTTTAAAATATTTTTCAAGGCAAGTTGAAATAACTTTTTAAATAATGCCTCTTGTTCTGCACATATTAAGAATAATAATATTAAGAGAAAACATGTACCTTTTGCATGTTTCTCTTCCAATTGGATTTGCATTTGCGCCTTCTTGAAGCTCCTTGTAACCTTACTCCTGGTGTGTTACAGTTATTCTATAGGTTAAACTCTCTCTCTCTCTCTCTCTCTCTCTCTCTCTCTATATATATATATATCTATATATATATATATATATAGAAAGCATTATATAGCGATATATTTCAGAAGTCTATTCTATAGGTATTTACAGAGTCTATCTATCGTCTCTCTCTCTCTCTCCTCTCTCTCTCTCTCATCTCTATCTCTATCTATATATATATATATATATATATATATATATATATATATATAATATATATATATATATACTATATATAAGGTTAAAACATTCCATACCATTCCATTCCGTATACTAAAAAAAAAATATTTACAACATGTTTTTTTTACAATGAGTGAGAAAAGTACTGAACAACTTATACACTATTTTTCATAGCTCTTTAGCATCTATGCTAGACATAGTTGGTTTTGCACATGGGAGTCCATATTTTCATGATGTAAAGGCATCAAATATTGTTCAAGATTTTTCTCCCTTTGTGAGTGATTTGTCCATTAGATTATCATCGAATTTAAGATGCACAATGAGGGAATGTGCTCTTAAGGATAAGTAAACATACAACACATCAAATAGGGGTAGAATTTTACAACTTTTGTGATACCTCTCTACAAAGCCATGGAAGGTTGCAAAGTTGAATCCAACGTACCAACAAATGGAGTTCATATAGAAGACAAAAGAAAAGTTTTTGAGGAAGATTTATGTGAGAAACAGGGACTTATTAGCAACTATTCAGTTTTCTTAAAGGAATAGATTGGATCCCACAAATGGATTAGAAAAATTTTCAAGTAGCTATTGCTCATTGCTATAGAATCATCTCCACTGTATTCCACACATCCACTCCAATGCCTCCTCCTTACACTTACACTAACTTTTTCCATTTACAAAGTGCTCCCCAGGATGTTGCGATATGTCTGCCTTTTTATCGGCTCACCTAAAAATTCTCAGTTGTGCATGAGCAACATACCTCCCACGTGATTGTGAGCCTTCAGAGAAGAATCAATCACATCTTTCATGGGGCATATGGTGATTCAACTTGTAATAGAAAAACAAATAGTTCTTCGGAGATCTGTAAAACTAGTAAAGTCGTAGCCGTATGCTACCATGCCCCCATTTTTCTACTTAGCCATGATGCAAAACTTAAATCACTTCTTATACCAACTTCAGCTGAATGCAAATACTTATCACCAATAAATGGATGTCAATGTTGTCATTGGAGTGAGATATAAGTTTGATTTTCTCTGCAGTACTTCATGATGCTTTCCTACTAAGTTTACTCATTTTCATGTGTCTTCCATGTGTATCTTTATTTATATTTCCAATTTTGGTTTTAATGGTATTTGATGATATAGGGCTTCATGATCCTATTTTGAGAATAGGGTTTGATGATCATGTTTTGATGATTCAAAAATTATAGAGAAAGTGTCATCCTAGATGAAGTATACATGGCTTAGAGCTAAAATTTGAACAATTGATAAAGTGATGATCAAAATACAGCTATAGATAGTCCACGTTGTCAACTATTATTGCCTTCTTTTCAACATTCAAAGACTCCTCAAGGACATTCATGAATCAACTTTGGCATTAAGGAATCTCTCATACCCATTGAATGTGCATGTTGCTGGTGTTAGATGGGTTTTCCTGAATTTTAATTCAGGTACACGTTATTTGGATTGACGAATTTGGGAAACCAATTTTTTAGTTATATATCTTGTGGAATTCAACTAATACCCACATTGCGAAACTCTTATGGTTTTCCTGTACACCCACTTTTGGATTTTATATCTCATTTGAATTCAACCATTAATACCCAACTTGCGAGGGCTTTTGATTGAATTTGACGACGCCCAATTCAGATTTGTTTTCTATGGGTTGAAATTTGTGACACCCAATTAGCATTTGTTATTTGTTTTTTATTGAAATTCAAACACACCAAGTAAGGATCCTGGCTTTGAGGAGTCATGATACCGAACAATATTGAAGAGAACAACACTGATGCATAGAGGAAATGGATACAAAAATGCCCATGGAGTCTCCAATTAGACACAAATAGAAGTACACCATACATTTTCCCGGTGCAATGAAGAGGAGTGCCTACAAATTTGATGGGAAAGGCAATTTCTTTAACAAGGTTTGGGATCTGACATGATATCTGACAAGGATCCATTGTAATATGTAGGTATTTTCATAAGTTGTGTGTGTTCAATAATTCACTATGTTTGTATTTGCAGAATTGGTCTTAAGAAAGCATGAGATGTATAATATCCCAGCAAGCAAGCTTGAAATAATACCATGCTTTTAAGTTGACACAACATAGTGCTTTATCTTTTAGGGATGATGGTAAAAACTAGGTTTTCACAAATTTGAACATTTTTTTAATTTCTTTAATTTGAATGACCATAAATTCTCTAATTTGAATGACCATAATAGATAAATTCAAGTGAAACTTTTAATTTTTTGTTATGCTGGTTAGTAGGTAAAGGATGATTATAACACGGTTTGTTATGATACTTCAATTTTGTATTAATTAATTCCTTCTTAATTATTTCAGATTGGAATTTTTTCTAGGTGTATGCTAAGTAATTTCCATACTTTTGCAATATTGCCTTTTTTTGCAGCAAGCTCTGCTTATTATGTATATAGAAGCAGTTATTTTTGCTGCTGGTTGGATTGGTAAGCTACTTCCTGATTGTGACTTATAATTGATGTGCACCTATCCTGATCGAAATCCCCATATAGTGGATTAGTTCAAGTTTTGACTGTGCTTTCAACTATACACAAGTTCAACTCTATCATGTTATTCATTCATTTTTATTTGCTTCATAACCTTATTAGAGTTTGCAATTATAGGGTTGCATTTGACTCTACCTGTGATTGTGCATCTGGATTCTAACCTAGTTTTTGCTTTCTTTGTCTTGGGAAATCGAGGTCACGTGTTGGACTCTTACTATAGAGAGACAAACAACAGTAATTAGGTCCAAATATGTGCAAGTATTGCTCAATCAGGACATGAGCTTTTTTGATACGTATAGAAATAATGGAGACATTGTGAGACAAGTCATAAGTGATGTGCTCCTTATTTAGTCCACTTTGAGTGAGAAGGTATGTGGTAATATTTTTGGTAATCTTGAACATCAAAAAAATTTCAAGCTTTTTATCTTTAGTATCTTGTTTTTTTAAATTTAGAAGATTCCTTTCAAAGTGACAAAAGTAATTATTTATGCAACAGGTGCGAAATGTCTATAACATGATAAAAATATTTCGAGGCCTTGCTGTGGGATTCATAAACAGTTGGAAAATTTCCCTTGTAATTTTGCCTGCTGGTCCATTTATTGCGGTTGCAGGGGGCATATCAAATATATTTCTCGATAAGCTTGCAGAATAGATTCAGGATGGATATGTTGAAGCTACAAGCATTGTAGAGTAGGTTTGGAGAGGTGGGTAAAGTGTGTGGAACAAAGGTAGGGGGTTGTTTTAATAGTGCCTCCCTGCGAAGGTCTTTTGTTCCACGCTATAAACATTGACGCACCTCATATACTTTGATTGATCATGCATACACATATTGACACAATCCTTTCTTTGTCAAGTGATCGTTTTCACCAGCGATCCTAAGCTTCCATTATTATTCCAAATTGACATCTTGAAGCGATCTTTCAAAAAATTTGCATATTGTTCTAAAGTTGAAATTTTTCTTTTAGGTTATGTGTATCTGGGTTAAGTTTTTTCCTGAGAGGATAAGCACACCCACCTAATTTAGCCTCCCCTAACTGAAATCAAGGGCCACGAAGATGCTCAAGCCCTACTTTCTACTCAAGGAACGAACTAGTGTAGTGCTATTTTAATCAAGCTTAATTGACTCATACTACAAAATTAATCGTCAACCCAGGGTAGGTCTTGTTGTTTCAATGGAGTTCGCATTGTATGTGCTAATACACTCTAGCCAAGCATAAGAAAATGCAAAAAAATGTGAAAGATGTCGTTGATCTAAATTGTTGAAACAAACCATGCGCGTAGATAAAAAAAAATACTCTATAGAATTAAATGACAACTCGTAGCTATTGAAGTAAAGGTGCACCACACAAGAACTAACATCTATTGTAGGTGGTTACTATTACTCTGTTGATTAACTATGTGTAACAACATAAGATAAATAGAAATATCAGTGAATGTAATCCCCGATTTGTACAACAACAACAAGAAACCATAAATCAATGAACTAAACTGAAATGCATAGTACCTAACCACTACAATCCCTGCGAAAGAGGAGGGCCTTTCCTCCTCCACAGGGTGCAAGAAGAACACAAAAAGTGATTAACGAATTAGATGGGGAGTAATAACAACATCACCATGCAAATTGATATTAAATAAGTTTAGGATTATAGAAACAAAGTAACAATACTCTTCTATATGTTATCTGTTGATACATAAAAAGTCGAGTCTTTTGTACTTATTACAACCCGAAAATTAGAAAAATAGATCAGTCATGAGAATCTCTCTTTCTCATGCTGATAAAAAATAAAGAAGTTACAACCTATTACTAAATAAATATACATTAGTTGCAACTACTTGAGTCTTGTTGCCTAAAAAATAAACAATCCTACTGTCGACAGTTGTTATGTGGAATAGTACCTACATTTCCAGCTTTGGTGCAACAACATTGAGAAAATGGTGGTTCGTGATGACGTGGCATAACCGATGACAACATCGTTGATGTGATGTCAGATCCATGCAAGGTGTAACAACATCCGATGTGTAACAGAAACCTGTAACAACAATATGTCACAACAACAACTTGTAACAACACCTTATATGTAGTATCAATCTATAACAACACTCAGGGTGTAATAGCGAACACATCTACCCTTTCCTGTAGTTAATCCCTACTAACTATCTGCTTCATAGCTTCATTCGCATGAGCTAACTCCTAAAAAAGATGAACTTCCCAACATACTCCTTCAATGCTCTCCCAGTTAGCCACAAAAAAAGGAATAAAGCCTTGTATTATTTGGTAAATATAGCAAAGTAAAATGATAATAAAATGGATTAAAAAGGTAAGAAAACAAAGAGTTTGGTCATATAAGGGCACAGGCTTGGAGGACAGAAAGGTCAAAAAAAGGGAAAGAATGTGCAGAAGATAGGTAAAAAACCACACCCAACATCTCCTCCCAACTGAAGCAACTGCATGTCCCCATGCAGAATCTCAGTTCCTTCTACTGTGGCCCCGATGGAAATCTGTGAAATTGTAGGCACCAACAGTGTCATCGCTCGGAGCTCTAAATCCTTGATCAAACATTAGCTCACATGGCCAATATTCCTCTTCATAATCACATAACCGGTAATCGGGTTGATACTCCTCCAATGGCAATTAGATCAAAGGGAATTTGAACCTGAGGTCAAACCAGAATACCCCCAATGTCAGCACGATCTGAGCATATTTCAGCACCCGTGTAACAATAGCTGCAAATTTCTTGTACTCAAAGGGGTCTCCTTCCAACAATTCTGAACTACATACCTCAGTGCTTTGGAGACATCCGACTAGCGCTTGGCTCTTCATAGTTGCAAACAAAGTTGAGGGAGATCCTCACAATTATTCTTCTGTGAATGGCCGATTGATCTATAATTTTCAGATTGCTCAAGCACTATTTGAACTCTCACCGGAGTTCGTAAGCCATTACTAGTTCAGCCTTGACCCACAATGTCATCTTTTCCTCATTGGTCTCTATTGTTTTCTTGGACAGTTGCCACTCAATCTGATTCCTCATAAATGAGAGGAATGTCTGCAACTGCAAATATCCCATGAAAGAAAGGACACTCACCACCTTCCTCGTGCTCACATGTTTGCACATCATATTGTGCAAGAATAGCTTGCACAACAAATTTTGATCATCAAAATCACACGAACGGAAAATTTCTAAAAAGGTGTGAGTTAAAGAACCCATATAGAACATGTTCTCATAAACTGCCCTCAACTAAAATAAGTAGTAACATTCCCACAGGAACACAAGGTATGACGGGGACAGTCGCCTGCATGCTAGCAGGTTTAGAGCAAGGTCATGGAGTTTTGTCTTATCAAACGTTAGGTCGGACACCTCTCATTGCAGTTGATGTAGTTGTTCATCCTTTTCCTTCATAATTTCTTTATGCCTCTGTGCCTCCTCTTCTCTTTCCTATTCCTCTTTTAGCCATTTTTCTCTCAGGGAATCCATCATTCTCTTATGCATATTGAGTGGGATCACTCCCTCCTATAGAGAGAGTGCCAGCTGCTTCCACTTTTGCAGCTATACCAAGAATAAAAATTTCTTAGAACGCCATCCTTCAACAAGACTCGGCATTCCCCTGCATGAATCATCAATTAAAGGTGTAGTAGCCTCATAAGGGAGAAACTGTCCTAGCTCGGCTGCTGGTTCTTGTGTAACAACAGCTTCATCAGTGGGTTTTGCCATAGTTTCTTTATTTCCCTCGTCAAATTCCACTTTTACTACTGGTTCTTGTGTGGTAGAAGTAATATCCACAGGCTTGTGTTCATCGTTTTCCTTCAAACCAGCTTCATTTTTTGTTATTAGTTCTTGTGTAACAGTAGTAGTGACCATCGGCTCATGGATATTATCTTTCTCTTCCTCCTCTTGGATGATTTCCTCCTCCATTATTGTTCCTGGTGAAATAATAGTGTCATCCAAGGGTTACTGTGTATCCATTGTTTGATCACACACTCTGGATTGTGCTGTCTCAATTGTTGGTTCTTGTGTATCAGTCACGTCCTCGACAGGTTATGGTGTAACAGCTTCCCAGTTTTTAGTTTGAATCCTCCTCAAGGTAATGTCTGCTACACAGACTTTAAATCTGGATTCCACCAACTTCTCAGCACAGGCTATGCACAAAGTGCTCGGGACTTCTCCCCTTTTGGCCCTGTCCGCGACCTCTACCAAAGTATCCAGCCCTGGGGCTCTTGGGTCAGCGTTTCCTAATTCCAGTTGTTCTTTCAATTCTTTAATTTCTTTTTCTAAAATTTCAATTTTCAACAACAAAGATTGGGTTTCACTCTTACCAGGTGAAGCAGGTTTTTTTGGCTGAGCTTGCTCCTCGTGCTTCTGCTCGACCGATTCTTTGTTCTTTCTTGACATGGATGGGGACTCTGGGTGCCCGCTAACCCTAGTCCTCTGCTTTGGCCTTCTGTTGCCAATTGGCTATTCAACCGACTTCTTGGTGACCCTCATGGTCAAGGACTGGGTTTGCTCCTTTGTCACCTCTAGAGTTTCCCCAATCGTCTCCATTTGCCTTCTATGAGTGGTCCTCGGCCTTTTCCACATGAAATCTTCCCAATTATTGCCCTGTTGGCTCAAGGAATCTAGCGCAATGAGTTTAATAAGGCCATGGTTCATAAGACACGTTTCTAGATGTGCAGTTGTTTTCACAGCTACAGCCATGTGCCTAATATTTCTCAGCAAGAAATAAGGAAGGTTGATCAATTGCTGATGGCAGAGATGGTTCAACAATGGGAAATGGTAATTAAATACAATTTTTGCTCTTCCCTTAAAAGTAATGTAGTTAATGAGGAAGAGAGCAACATCCGCCCATGGCTGGGGGAGGGACATCCTATCAATTCCCCTGCTTTTCTTAATCAATGACTTGCTTTCGTCAAGAAAATCCCCTTTTAGTGAGGGGTCATTAACCTTCCTAGTAAACCATCTCTTCCCTTTTGTTGGCAATCCTATTACTTTGGCGATAACTTCTTCGGTGACCTCCAATTTCAATCCTCTAACTTCCTTCTGGTTTCTTTCTAGGTTCTTTGCAAATTCCATGACCACACCATTGTTTGATCCTTCCAATCTTCGGAAGAATTCGAACTAGCCTGCATCTTTTAAAACTTGGCATGCTTCAGGGCAATCTTCCAGGGCTTTTGTAGACCTTGGCTTTTACCGTATTGTTGCTCCTCCCATTGTTAGTGCTATTTCACTTGCTTATCCTTCCCTCCAGCACACACTCTAGTTGTTTCAGCCTGTACTGTTATCTTCCTCCTCTCCGAACACTCTGGATGGGGATTCAACGCTTCCAGCAGGAGTAAATGATAAGGTGGTGGGGTGGTGCAGGTTAAGATTTTGGATTAGGATTTGGTACGCATGGCTCGTACTACTCAATGAATTTTTCCTTAATGGTGAGTCATGGGGAGGCCTCATCAATGTTTCCCTTACCCTTTTTGGTATGATTTAGCATTAAGTAATGATAACTACCAGGTCACATGCCTTAATTGCTATATTTTTCAAATAATTACAAATCATGTGATGGTCATGTCACAATGTGATTCGTTCCCCCCCCCCCCCCCCCAACTTAATTATGATAACCATCCTCAGTCGTCAATTAGTCATGTTAAGTTGCCATAATACAAAATAAAACGAATTCATTATTACCTTTTTTATGACGTACCTGGGTGTTGTGGGACGAAGTAATGGGTGGCACGACGTCGAATCATACTCGGGCAGCGAGACACGCGAACTTCAATCTAATGACGAGGTTCACGGTGATGTTTTTGTTGTTTATTACAATAGAATATCTCATTTTATTCCTAAAAAATCGCCGGCTATTACAAATGTAACAACGAAGATGACTGATATATATTAATTTAATTTCTTCAAAAAAAAATATAAAGAGAAAAGGATCGCGTAACAACACTTATCGCATGATATACTTTGGAATAACAAATCTTGTTACAGAGGGTGCAACAACTGCCACCAGATGGTTTTCAAATGCTACAAAACTGTATGTTTGC
>APFE031361075.1:0-27444 GCA_000404065.3 Pinus taeda | reverse complement strand
AGAGAGAGAAATTTTGATGGTGTAACAACGACCACCAAGTGGTTTTCAGTTGTTACACTTATTGGAAAAATTAAAAATTTTGCAGCACAAGGGGGCCTTTCCCTGTTCCCATAATCTGTAGATCTGAATTTGTGACAATGTTGACAAACGAATTCTTCAAGGTAGGTTTGTGATACAACTGAAGATGGTGCCCATTTGCAAGTAATGGTGTCCTTGCACTATCAATAGTTACCAAATTTATAGTCCCATTGTCAAATATTGCATCTACGTCATAAGGACCTAGTCATCTGGTGCAGTTCTTACCCTTGAAGTCTTTAAACCT
Organism: Pinus taeda; assembly: GCA_000404065.3. Classification (NCBI taxonomy): domain Eukaryota; kingdom Viridiplantae; phylum Streptophyta; class Pinopsida; order Pinales; family Pinaceae; genus Pinus; species Pinus taeda. The sequence continues at coordinate 27,122 of APFE031361075.1, read as the reverse complement.
TAAGTCGTATAAGAGAGCCCAATCTCCTTTCTGGAACTATTTCTTCTTTATAAATTGTGACGCCACTTAGCACTTTGTTGCTGGATAATCTTTGTTTGCACGATAGAAGCCAACTATTTCTCCTCCAATTCATTGAGCTGGTTCAATCTCTAGCTTTTTACTGTAGCCAAATCCAAATTGACCTAAAATGTTGTCCTTAGTTTCTTGATTTCAAATTCAATGGGGAATAAAGGGTTCTTGCCATACACAAGCTCATATGGTGAGAAGCCAGTGGTGTTCCTCCATGTAGTCTTGTATGCCCATAACAGTTCTGGGAGTTTGTCAGCCCAATGTCTTTGAAGACTGGCCACAGTCTTAGTAAGGATCCCCTCAATGACTTTATTAGTGCTTTCTACTTGGCCATTCACTTGTGGATGGTAAGGCATTGTGATTCTGTGATGGATTTTATGTTTTGCGACCAACTCCGGGATCTTATGAGATGTGAACTACAGCCTTCCATCTGTGACTATCTCCCTAGGTATGCCAAATTGAACAAAGATGTCTTCCAATAGAAAGTTTGAGACAACCTTATCCATGGCTCTAGTTAGTGCCTTTGCCTCGACCCATTTCGTAACATAGTCAGTACAAACCAATATGTACGATCTCTGTCTAGATGAAGGATTGATTGGTCCTATAAAATCTAGAGCCCACATCTCAAAAGGTTCTATGATGATATAGGGCTATAACGACATCTCATCTGATTGCAGTCATTGGCCCATCCTTTGAAAACTATCACATCCATTCACAAATTTCTTGGCATCCTAAAATATTGTCGGCCAGTGGTACCCTATTGAAAGGACTTTGTATCCTATCCGTTTGTCTATGAAGTGTCCTCCGCAAGGTTCCTCATGGTAGGCTTTGAGGATATCAAAGACCTCGTCCTCTCTAACACACCATCTGATCTGAAAATCAGGTCTAGTGTGATAGAGGTTCCCATTTATCCAAGTATATGTAGCACTTTGTTGTATATATTCCTTTTCTCCTTAGAGGAAAAATACTGGGGAAACTTCCCTACAGAAAGATAATTGGCTATATCTGCATACCAAGGTGAATAAGTAGAAATAGCAAAAAGATATTCATCAGGGAAAGAATCTTCAGCAAGAGTGCAACTGTCATCAATAGTTAGCCTAGAAAGAAAGTTAGCTACTACATTGTCTTTTCCAGGCTTATCTACAATAGTGATATCAAATTCTTGTAACAGCAATAACCAACATGTAATCCTACCATTTGTAATTGGCTTATTCATTAAAAAACAAATGCCAGAATGGTCAGTGTGTACAAATACTTGATACTCGGTGATGTAATGCTGGAATTTATTGATGGTGTGCACGACTGCTAAGAACTCCTTCTCGATCACTGTGTAGTTGAGCTCAGCTAGAGTTATATTTTTACTTATGTAGTAAATGGCATAAGGTTTCTTATCCTCAAGTTGGCCCAAAACAACACCTACAACAATATCTGATGCATCTGTTGCTATGTGAAACGACAGTTCCCAATTAGATCCTTGCAAGACCAGAGCTACTAAGACACCACATCTCAACTTGAAGAAGGCATGCTCACACTTCCCTGTCCACAATAAAGCAGCATCCTTCATGAGCAAGGAAAATAATGGTGATGCAATTCTTGAAAATTTTTCCATAAATCTTCTATAATACCCTCCATGCCCCGAGAATTTACGTAACTCTTTCTGTGTTTTGGGGGTTGGAATTCTTAGAATTACCTTTATTTTTGCAAGGTATAATTTGATTCTGTCAACAGAAATGTAATGTCCAAGCACGATCCCTTCAGTCATCATCATGTGACATTTCTCCGTGCTCAAGGCAACATTAGTATGTACACACCACTCTAGCACTTTTCTAGATTGACTAATGTTATTTCAAAAACATCTCCATAAGGTGTGAAATCATCCATGAAGATTTCTAGACAGTCATTCAGTAAGTCAGAAAAATTCCTAGTATTTTCGTTTGAAAGGTTATTTGTGCATTATAAAGCCCAAAAGGTAGCACTTTGTATGCGTAGGCTCCCCAAGGACAAGTAAAGGTCGTTTTATCCTGGTCTTCCGGGGCAATCTGTATCTAATTGTAGCCACTGAATCCATCCAAAAACGAAAAGTATTTCTTTCTGGACAGAATATCAAGGACCCTATCTATAAATGGTAATGGAAAATTGTCCTTCTGAGTGGCCTTGTTGAGTTCTCTATAATCAACATAGACTCTCCACTTTCCATTCTTTTTAGGAACGATGACAAGCAGTGACACCCATTGACTGCCAGATATTGGGTAAATAAAATTAGCACTCAGGAGTTTTTGTAGTTCTTGTTTCACCACTTCCTTTAGTGCAGGGTTCATGTGGCGTTGTCGCTATCTGACTAGTTTGCAGCCATCCTTCAAATAAATACAGTGAGTGCATAGGTTAGGGTGGATCCATTTCATATCCATATAATCCCATGAAAATGTATTTTTATACTTCTGTAACAACTATAACAGCCATTGATTCTGTTCAGTAGTCAAATTGGGATTAACATTTAAATTTTTTTTAGATTCAATCTGAATTGGGTTGCTAGCAATATTTGGAGTGGTTCTCATTTGTTCAAAATCTATATCTTCCAATTCTTCCTCCTCATTTGCATTTTTAATGGACGCAACAAAAAGTGAATTACTAATAAAACCACTAATAACATCATCTTCTGTCTTGTATTTGAAATACTAGGCTTTCCCCAGAGTGAGGAGTGGCAGGGAAAGATCTGACTCAGGCTAAAACTCATCCCACCAAGGGTTGTACACATCCATATTTCGTTTTGGGGGATAAAGATTAAGGTTCTGCGTTGCCTAGCCATCTCAGATCACCATGGATCCCATCTTGTAGCCTATGAATGCATTTGCAGTGGCCAGTCAAGGTCTTCCTAAGATCAAAGAATGCCCCCCCAAATTGGATTTGGGTTGTAGAATAAGGAAACCAGTCGGGTATCTCCAGGAATCTATCGTAATCACTATAGATTCTAAAATCCCCTCGAGTTTAACATGAGACCTGTCTACCAATTCCAGCATAGTAGGAGTGTGTTTGAGTCCCTGTAGCCCAAGAACAATAAAGAGATCTTTTGTCATTACAATAATGGCAGCACCAAGATCAATCAATGCATTGGCTATGGGCTGATCATTAATGTAGACGGTGATTATGGGATTTCCCAGATCATTGTACTTAGTAAGGAGAGGCTCAGCAGACATTAATTCAGATATCTTTCCCATCACATTTATGGTGGCAGGGTCCTTTGGCTTCCTCCCAAGCTTCTTGATGCACAAATATCTCACTGTCTTGGCATAGATGGGTACTTCTTTAAGGGATTACAGCAAAGGAATTCATACATACAAATTTTGTAACTCCTTAAGGAAATTAGATTCAGGCTGTGAAGTCATCCTAGGTTCGGCTAGTCTCTGAGGGTATGGGGGGTTTTCTAGGGAAAATTTTAGGGGCTAATATTTGCAGGTGGACTAATTTTCCATGCTTTTCAAAAAAAAAAGATTCGTGAATTTCCAATTTTTTAGAATATGATTCACCCAAATTTTATAGTATAATAATATTTTATCGTAGAAATCGCTAAAATTTTATAGAGACTATACAAAATCATTACAAATATGAATATTTTTACAAAAGTATCGCCAAGCCTTTTACAACTAGCATATTAGGAACTAGTAATATTCACCAAGATTTCTAAACTTTAAGATAAATTTTTATCCTTAAAATTTTCCTTGGTCTATTCCCTCTCTTTATGTGAATCTTGAATTTCTTCTAGTAGATGATACGCCAATGGAAAATATGTTCCTTTTGGATAAAGTCATGATGAAATCATGATGCTTCCACTTTTAACTAGTATCGCCTACTCTACTCAATTTTCTATTTTCAGTTAACCCTTGTAAACTAAGTCAAGTAGAGTAAGGAGAGGGGAACAACCTTAACAAGTGTGTCAAAGGTATGTATAAATGTCCTTCTCTAAAGGGATTACCTCTTCTTCTCTCAATAATTCGGGATCCCTCTTCCGCCTCATGAAATAAATAAATTCCTATGCACAGATCTTTGAACAAATAAAAATGAAATAAACGGCGAAAGAAGAGAAAGGATTCTTGCATAGAGAGGTGAAGCAAGTAACTAAGTTGGGGTATTGTTCAGGCTCGCTGGAAGTGGGGAAATGATTATGTTTATGAAGTGACTACGCCAGGGTACTATCCAGGCCTAATGGCAATGAAAAAACACTAGAGATGAAACTAAAACTATGATAGTCTATTTTACTTGTGCATCTATATACTCCTCATCCCCAATCAAAACAACTCAGTTTGACTTGGCTTAGTATGTGTGCTTACCGACGAAGATAATGGTAGGGACTACATCTTTAACTTAAGCTAAATGAAGAAGCTATGATAATCAATGAAATAAGAAATACCTCAGGAAGAGTTAGACTCGCTATGCATGAGGCAAGGTCCATACAGAGAGTTGGAGTTCTACCAGTGTGTCGCCAATGTTGTAGTGGCTACAACCACCCTCCAAAACTTTTCCTGTGGTTCGATTTTAGAGCCTTTCTTCTTAACCATAGTAGCCCATCTCACACTGATCCAAGTATTCGTGCTTTGACTAAGACTTATCTTTCCATTTTGTTGTGTTTGCTTCCTTAGTTTATTTTCTAACTCACAAGTTGATCTCCTTACTTGGTCCCACAACAGTTTTGGGCTTGCCTGAGAAAGTGCACAATATTGGAGGGAAACCAACCTTGATGATGGGAATTGTGTTGTACTGACTATCAGTGAGCCTTGAGCTAATAAAATGCACAATCATGAGGAGGCAACCCAACACTGAGCCCAAAAATTGTGAAACCCTCACTGAGCTAAAAAATTGCTCAATGCACTGAGCCAAAAAGTTTCCTAGTTCGCCAGAATTACGTTGTCTTTCCTGGTAGTGCACATGGAAAGTTTCCATGAAAAAATAAAAAATAAAAAAGCATCCCTAAAAAATAGGGATCTATTTTTGATATCCAAAAGGAGGCACTTGCACTATTTTTAGAAGACATGTGTCTCTTTCTCCTTGATTTTAGGCATGCATGTCATAAACCCTATTTTTTCCAAATCTATTTAATCGATGCTTCTTGAGCTCATTTGCACATTCGACCTTGGAGCTATAGTATTCCTATGTAGATCAAGTAACCTTCGCTGAGATCATCGATGCTTTTCTAGGTGAGTTTTTCTATTGTCATATTTTGCTGCTTTTTTTGTCACTTTTTTTGTTTATCTTGTGTGAGTGTTGTTTAACTTGTTTTAAATTGTAGAAGTGTTGTTTCAAGTTATAGATTTCCTTTCCCAAGTGTCACATTAGTTCTCTTTTTTTTGTAGAAAAGTTCGCCATTGTAACGACTCACCTCACATACTTCATTTTCCTTTCATTTGATCAATTACTACACTTGACTCACATGCATCTACCCACACTTAGTCATATATGCACTTAGCTTCACACTATCTCTCAGATCTGCTTGTTTTAAACACTTCCCTTGGGAAGATCTAGGTTTACCTCGATCAGATCTCACTTTGCATAGCTGGCACTACACAATCTAGAGGATCCAGTGACAAACTTGGCCTCTAGAATTTCACAATGCGTAGTCTAAGTTGGATCGAGCTATGTAGTTCCAAGATCCAGCCTCTCAGCTTGGCCACTGAGACTGTGAAATCTGCAGTCTCTCCCTGGACTTTGGCCAAGATGAACTACGCATTGCATAGTTTCAACCATTAGGCTTCCAACTTGGCTACTAGGACTATGTAGTGCGTAATTCCCACAGGTAGCTAGTCCTCTCTGTCAAGAACAATTATGAAATCTTTCCCATCTAGTGCCCAATTTGCTGCTTAAACTTGCATTGTAAGTTATTTTTCTTTAAAATGGCATTTTCTTTCCATGAATGTCCTCTCTATCCCATAGTTACAACAGATGTTGATCTCCTCTCTAGTAGTCACTATTAACATGGAATCTAAGAAAGTTGCATCAAAGGAAAGCACCAAGAGAAGTACTGGGGAAGCAAATGAGCAAACATCAGTTGATTTGTAAGTGTCTGCAAATACTCAACTATTTATAGAGAAGGGAACAACACTGACATGGTAATAGATAGAAGACACTTTTAGAAAGGACTTTCAAGCAGATTTAGAGTACCAATAGGTCTATCTCAGCATCTAGTAGCTAGGGCTATACAAGGTTTCATGTAGGTATCCCGCCTTCCCATGTGTGGACATAATTAATTGGATTGCCTCACATACAGATGAATAGACTATGACATTGAGCAGTGCCAGTAGACATAATCTTGCCACCTTCAGGGCAAAAGACTTTCAACAGATTTATTAGTTTCCTGAGCCAGCAAAATGCATGGACTCACTCTTCTATGCCACCCATAGATACGTGAACACAAGATACATTATCAAACATTGGGTGAAAGATCCATCACAATTTCGACATACACCCACCCATGTGTACAAGACAAAGTCCCTCAGGAAGGATTAGTAGCTCTTAATTATCTTTTCTTGCAAAATCCATGGTCAAGAGAGAACACAAACCTTTCTTGAAGGGTGGGTGGCCTTATTGGATTAGTTGGTGAATAATGGGTGGTAATTCAATTAGTCGGATCTGTTGTCTCAAAAATTGAAGGCCCATGTAGCACAAGCTTAGAATCTTCCCAAGGATGAGCGAGTAAGGTTTTATATGTCCACATACTTACTATATGTAATTTGTGCACAACAGCAATTCCCTGGCATGAACTGGACATGGACACCACGAGAGATTGTTGTGAACATCTATTGCAAATTTCTTTCAAAATGCAGTTATCGAGGAGTAATGGCACAGGTAGTTATCGACTTTATCATCCACTATACAAGCTTATATTTGAACATGATCCATCTTGCATGTCCCAAAAAGAAATGGAGGAAATAGTGGACATTACAAAAATGTATGACTCACAAGGTGGCACCTTCATCAAAGTGTTTGGCGGAGATAAGCCTCTACATGTCTTATCAAGATATGCCATTAACAAACTGATCATGTAAGAAGTGTTATATCATCTCACTACAGGGTTGTTAGTGGCACTGCACAAGAAGAAGAAAGCACCATGGCCCACTCTTCCTTTGCACATCGGATTATATGAGATAAAGAATTTGAAATTTGCAGATGTTGAGGCAAAGAAAATAGCGATATTTGAATTCGGGATGAAGGAATTTAATCTGTATGATCCCCATAGTATTTGCAAGGACCATTGTACAATATTTTACTTTCTGTGGATCAGCGGGGCATTTCATTGGATAAAGGACGATCCTTGAACGTTCTGCTACAATGCCTCCAGACTCAATGAGTCGGCCAGTATAGAAAGGACTTCAAAGGTTGCTCGACAGACAACAAAAACTTTGGAAGAAACAACAGCAGAAGGTAGTAATCCTGCGTAGGACAAGGGAAACAGGAATATTGTTGACAATCAATAGGGAGAGAAAAGATGCAAAATGAAAGTAGATCCTCTTATCATAAAGGAATATTTGGTGAAAGAAGGAAAGAGGAAGGAAAGGATGCAGAGAGTAGAGTGAAGGAAGAGACAAAACTAGAGGTTGCAGGAAGAAGAACTAAAGTTGTAGGAGACGGAGAAGAAGTTGAAGGAAGAAAAGGAGTTGATGAGGAGAGAATGAGAAGATAAGTAGAAGAGGGAAGAAGAAAAATTGCAAGGCATGATGACAGAGGAAACAACGCTGATACAAGTTGAGGAATAGGAACAACCAATAGCTCAGGATGAAGGTGAATAGATGCAGGATCAGGAGCTTGCTTGGTATATTGAGCAACTGATCAAAGTGATAGACATGGGGTTGGAATAGGAGCCACAAAATGAATATGTTGACCTAATGGCGAGAGCACCATAGGTCATCCCTCAGTCTCCATGATGTCTACCAACAGACCCAGCCTTGAGTAGGCAAGGAGATGTTGTTCTCCTTGATGATGATCCATTCATGGATGTGTACAATCTATCATTTAATGAGTTCTAAAATAGGATTGTATAAGTGTAGATGAAGCACTTTTCGTATGATCACACTTCAACTGCATTCATCAAGGAAAGGGTGATAGTGTCGAATACCATGAAGCATCCAATTGCGATTACTGAAACTAGCTTGGGTTATGCAGGAGAAACAAGATCAAATGTTTAGTATTTGATGGCCAAGAATGAGAAACTGGCACAAAACTTGCAAGCTATGAGGCAAGAGGAAGAATAAATCTGAGCAACAACGTAGAATGCAGTTTATGCATTAAGGGAGATGAGAGCAGTGATACTTGTTGCAGCATCAACACTTGGATAACCCATGCAGAAGCTTTATGACAAGTTTGTCACAATTCATAAAGTAACTTTTCATTATCATGGCATACAACAATAGATAAAAGAGTTTTTTAAAACTTAAAAAATCATACATGTTGTCATCGCCCATTTACAAGAGTGGACAATGTGACACAAAGGGGCCTCACTTGACTTAGTGAAGAAAATGAAGCCATAGGTAAAGCTGGAGAAAGCAAAGGTCCGCATGTTGATTCAAAACAATAAGCATCTCGCCTCATATGTGCAGTTGTACAATAGTTTGGCTGTCTTGGTGAGAACATAGTAGATCCCATCAATCGGTTCCCTCACCAAAGCTAAATGCAAGTACCAAGTCTGACAGGAGGTCGAAGAGTACTTGGAGCAGCTAAGATAGGATGCCACAAGGGAAGACTTGGAGCTTAGCACACATAACATACAAAAGTTCATCAGTGGTCTAGTTAAAGTCAAAACAATGTTTCTCATACTTTAGAACGAGTTGGACATAGGTTCCAAAACAGTGTACCCAGATGCCATGGAGGCTAGAGTCGACTTCCAACAAGACGTCATTAAGAAGTTTGGGGACACCATCACATAGTACCAAGCTTGGCACCAATATGTGACCGAGAAGAAGAAAGTGGAGGTCATTGAGCGGGACTTCCCTCAAAATATAGAATCATAGTGTTATGTCTTATTAGGTTGTCCCGGCCCTATTTTGTCTTATATGGGTACAAGTGGAAAATGTAATATTATTTGTAATTTTGTTGTAAGTGAAATTCCAAGTTTCAATATTGGAATATGAAAATTCATCATGTAAAGTAATGTGTTATTTTGTGAAGAAGTTGAAGATTCATGAGGTTAGTCCAAAGGTCACAAAAAGTATTTGAAGAGTCACCCCCTCTTGTTATAAATAGAACCTCGTAACTCATGTAACAAGCTTATTGGGAGCAAAGCTTTTGGCTAGGCTTTAGCTTAGAAAGTGCTTAGGATTATTCTGAAGAGCTTTGGATTCTCCATAGCATAGAGCGAGTATACTTATTTGGAGGAGAAGGTGTTCTTGGCTATAATGCTCCACTATTGGGGCTATCGGTCATCAATGGTGTATGTGTAGATGGAATTTTCACTTATAATAATAAAATCAAATTCAACACGCCTTCATGCATATGTTGTTAATATAGTAGGACTATTCGTCTTGTATTGGAAATGTATTTTATATAACTTATGTCTATGCTTATGAACTATTTTGTTTGCATTTGTAAGAATCTTGTTGAATGTGTGTTGTTGGATTAACTCGTCACTTTAACTTGTGGACTTTTATGCATCTTAGCTTGTGAAGTCATTTCACTTGTGTGTTCCTTTCAAGTTGCATACTATTATGAGATTCCAAGGGGGCACTTCCTTTTCCCTTCATGCGTTGGAGCCTTCATGAAACACACTTGACTCTCCACAAGGTCGCACACTTGCTATAACCCAAAGTTATCATACTTTCCTCTGTTCATTTTCGAGGTCAAGGCATGGCATTACCACCCACTACTGGGACTCCTACTCGAAATGGTGTGAGTTCTAGTTTGGACTTCTTATCAGGGAGATCCCTTGAATGTTGGCGGGTCCGACACCATCAATAGAATCCAATGAGGAAACTGAGTAGATTTGATTTGTGACATAAAAGAAGTCATGGCCTCCTCAATCATATGAGCCTAAACCTTTCAATCCTTACCAATATTTTACTCCTACTTTTTGATAGCACCATCTAATGCTTTGCCCACATTAGCCACTTCAGATGCAAGTTCAAGAGTGGGCCCCAGGGTGGAGAGGACCTTTCCATTTTGGAAATATGGCACCACAATTTAAACCTCAGGTACATCTACAACGACTCCATCTACCTTCCAATCAACCCCCTTAGACTCAACAAGGGCCTCAACCACCTGTTCAACCTATTCCTAATTCGAATAATAAAGTAGTTCACCCCACCTACAATGATGAACTATTCCCTTTTCCTACCTACCACCTTTCATCTGTGGACTGTAAAAATATTCATCTACATCCTAGGAAGGTAATTCAAAATCAAACTTCCCCTATATTCAAGAAAAATAAGAATATAATCCTCTAGAGCCATAATTTCTTCCTTCAAAATCCCAAGATATTTCAGTAGAACAATCTCCTAAAAGTGAGCTTGATCTTGTTCTGTATCCAAAACGATAGTGTCTTGAAAAACCTCTTGTACAACCTGAATTTTATTTCTTAGGAGAGTTGAGAAATGAATGTGTAAATATTCCACTATTTCAAGCTATTAAACATGTCCCTATCTATGCAAAATGAGTCTCGTAACTTTTTCTAAGGAAAACAAGAAGGAAAAAAAGAGATCCTAAGACAACTCATGTGATTGAAAAATTGGCATATTTGATGTGGGGTAAATTGTTTATAGAAATGTGTGGGTATCCAGGAAGCCCCATCATTACTGTAATATTAACAATACTCCCATAGCTAATAGCTTAATATATTTAAGTGCATCCATAAATTTCATGACAAAGAAAACTATGGAGAAACTTAAATTGCCTGGTCTTCGACCAAACCAAATTGTACTTCAAATGGATGATAAGTCCACAATTAAACCAAAATGGGTTGTAGAAGACAATTTTGTTTCCATATATTCATGGGAATACCCAACTGACTTTATGATTCTCCAACTAAAAACTAATCTTGGAGGTTACCCCTTAATCCTAGGAAGACCTTGGCTAATGATGTTATATGCCTGGACATGACATTTACCATAGAAAGTATACTAAAAATCTTACTCTTTATCTTCCTGGTAAACCTTCTTTTGACTCTAAGAATTCTCTTTGGTTTGAATACATTGATGAAGAATCTACCCGACCTCTCTTGACCCTTGATCAAGCCTCAAATTTTAAAGAACATACTGAGGATAAAATAATTTGTACCTTTATAAAACATTCCAATGCTAAAAAAAAATCCCCACTCGATGAATTTTTACGAAAATAGTCTGAGGTGACATGTTCACCCATTGAACTAGCACGACAACTGGATTCAATATTTCTACCTGATATTTCCATATAAAATCAAATTGAAGCTATTGAATGTTGCTTTGATGCAACGTTATTGGTTGGTGTTGATGTCAACCTTATAGCATGTGATTGAGTGGTTGCATGTATCTAGCTATGCAGTGTGTATGTGCTTGTTACAGGTGTTTGGCCATGCATTGGTTATGCATACAATCGATTGATTGTAGGTTTTTTGGCTATCCAATTGAGTGTTTTTGGTTGGAGGTGTTATAATAGATCAATTTTTAGACCTCGGTCTGAGTTGGTTGGACCACATTACCAAGGATGTCTCCCATGGTATTTGGTGTGACATATTCATGGTTTACCATGATATTTTGTGTGAGCACTAATAATTACATATGGTTGTCGAACATTACCTAGGATTTTTTCCTTGGCATTTGGTCTGACAACTTAATGGCTTACCATGGTATTTAGTGTGAAGTTTTATTAGTTAATTAATTTTATTTTATTTAATATGGTCATCATGAGGAGTGGAAGGTAATTAATGCTTTAATTTAGTCCATTGTGATGAGAAAAAAATTATAAATGTATTATGCCAACATTGGAGGAAGTATGTGTGGGACTTTGAGGAAGTATGTAGCTGAGTAGAGTAGTGTCCTCATCATATTTCATTTTCATATCAGAGAGAGTTTTTTGTTTCCCATGTTTATCAAATCGTTGAACCTAGATTAAAAATGTATGAAACCATGGTTCACAGGGAGGAGTTGGAGACGTAGAGACTTCATACTTTGTGAAGGATAGAAGATACTGATTAGATGAGGTGGATTCCTTCTTGCTTATGTGTGTCAATAGAATTTTATAGTTGTCGAGTCTTCCAACTAGTGGAGTCCATCTACTATATGTATAAGTTTTTCAACAACTAATATAAGATTTGAGCAGCATAGCAGTAGAGTGTGGTTTTTTCCCCCAAAGGGGGTTTTCACTACAACACTTGTGTCCTCTTGTGTGCATGGCGTTTTCACTACAACACTTGTCTCCTCTTGTGTGCATGGCTTTTTTGATGTTGTTCATGGTGTTTTTGTATTGTTTCTATGATGGTTCTACATGATTCATTTGTAATTTGATGTTGACACACTAATCATTAGGTTTTCTGAGAAAGAGATTTTAAAATGTAATAAACCCTAGCACTACTAATTCACCCCTACCCCCCCACGCTTAGTAGTAAGCTCATTTTCAATAATTGGTATCATAGAGAGGTTATATCAATGGAGATTGATCGTTTTAAGGGAGGAAAAAATCTCAAAAGAAGAAGGGTTGAAAACAATCCAAGAGTGATGAAAAACCTGAAGAACCTCTCCTCTTGGTAAAAGGTATGGCATGTAGTGTTTTCAGTCATGAACATTTTGTTTCTTGTTGCTAGTCTAGTGACAATGAACTTGGGACCATCAAATAAGATGATAATCAATGGTTTGAAGTTGATTCCTTAAGAGGTGAGGAATGTGTATTTCCAATCCAAGTGTCTGAAGATGAAAAGCTTAGGAGACTAGTGACCCTTGAAGCCGAAAAAAAATCTCAAGCAAGGTTGATAGAAAATCTCAAGATTGAGAGCAAAGATTTGGAGAAACTTGACAAAGTATTGAGGAGAGAGAGTATGTCTTCAACAAAGAAAATTATGATATGATAAATTAGTTGGAGAACGTAAATCATATTGAAGATGAGATTGAAAATTAACTCAAGGAACATATCAGCTATTGCAAGATATTAGAATCGGAAATATAAGAGAGAAAATCAAGCCAAAAAGAAGCAAATGAAGCATCAGTCAAAAAAGTCCAAGGAAAAAATTAGTAGAAATACTAAAGGTAGCCACCATCAAGACCAAGATTCGAAGAATGGGATGAGAAAAGGTCTGAGAAATGTTAGGTGTTTTAGCTGTCAAAAATTCGGACACACTTCAACTACATTGCAGAAAATAAAGGATTTTTTTCCCAAAAAGAAAGCATCTAAATAAGAAGAAATCTCAAACAGTCAGTTAAGGAAGAATGCTCCCATCAGTCTCTAGGTACAAAAAATTATTTTTCAAGTATTGTTATTTATGTAGTAATTTTGGCTATAAAGGTGTTGACTGTAGGACTAATGGCAAAAAAAATAAAAGGGATTTCAACTAAAGGTTTGAGAACTTTCTACCATTTCTTTAGCATGTTAGATCTTTTATCTATGATAATTTAAGCCATACCTCCAACTATTGCAAGCTTCCCATGGCCATCATGGAGTCTACATGAAAGAAAAAGTATCATGATGTAAATAAGGCCAGCATGTATCAAATCATCTTGCAAACGAAATATAAATGAATCTAGAAGAGAAAAGAGTAGCCAGAAAGAGATCAAAGTGTTAAATAGTGGAAAGAGAAGGAGCCATAAGTGGCTTCAAAAAGGCATTGAAGCCATCCCGGCATAGGGGGAGCATGAAGTAGAAAGAGCATATTTTTAGGGGGGACCTCCTCCAATAAAACAAGGATTGATTAGTTTTCATTGTATATCCAACGTAAAGATTTGAACATTGATTTTTTCTTCTGATCATATTTTTTTATGGTATGGTTTAATCTACACGTTATAGTTGAATTTTGTGCACATGGAGAAATAAGGCAATACCTGCATCAAACAAAGAAATCAATGATTATTTCTCAGCATATTGAATACAAAAGAAGGAAAAATACCTCTCGTATGAATCATTATTATGTGGGAATATTTTGAACAATAAGCATGACAAATAAGAAAATGTAGACTTATGTAGAGCAAAAATTAAATTTTTTGTATTTTGTTTTTGCGCATGCTATGTATACAAAGGTGCGTATGGTTAAAAGAATGGGACGCTAGTGGTAAAATTCATTCTATGGTTCGATGTCTTATAGATAGTGAAAACAGAATAAAAGAAAAGAAAAAATGGACCATAACCATTGTAACTACCCAAGGTTTTGACATTAACGTTACTATTGAATTAATCTAGGCTGAGTTCGTTCTGGAAAGCATTAAAAGGGTTGATCAGGTCTACAATCACGATATGGATTTGAAATGATCAATCACAATGAATGTACTTTTTTGATCTAGCCATTATCACTAACTTGTCACCAAAAGAAAGTGGAATTTAATTAAGGTTAATCAAGTCATGGGATTAACTAGTTGATTTGGTGTCGTGAGGTAATGATGGAATATAATTAATGGTTTCTCCACATTAATATGGTCCAAGAAATTGGTCAATCGGTTAAGTTTTGATGCTTTGGGTAATCAATTAAAACTTGTTGGTCGTAATTGCATATGGAAACAGGAAAAGTAAGAGTGGTACATACATCAACGAATTGCAACCACATTATTTCTTCTCAATCAGCTATGATAGCACTGAAGGTCGTATAATCTCTTGTTGGGATTTTCAATAGTGGAAATGGAATTCTGTAGACCTGTGGCCATGACCACGAAATCCTAAAGAAATCTCATGACCTCATCACCATGGTTGCATGCGCTTCTCGCCCTTTGTCGCTACTATTGGTATCGTTATCGTTATCGCATAAGTCTACCTGGTTCGTGTCTGAATTTTGACAAAAATAAGGTTCAACTGGATGGACACTTCCCTAAGCATCTTGGCTCTCCCTGGGAAGTTGCAAGCTACAAGACTCCATCGATGGCATGCACATATTTTGGGATATATCTAGCACGTCTAGATCATCCTATTATCAAGAGTTTGAATGTCACTTTCAAAGAGGTTCCCCATAATCCTGATGTCTTAGTAGCAATTGATCTATTATATGATATGTTTTTGATTTTCAGAATCATGTTGAAATAGGTGGAAAGATTTACAATATGATGGACACTTGCACTTAGTCAACAGAGATGGTGCGATTAGATACTATGATTGAATTGATAAGGTAGTTGAAGCCACAACTTTAGTAATAGGTATAACATATTTTGAAGCAAAAACTTCAAACATCTTTTGAACAATTATTGATTGAACCCAACAAATTGGTTGTCACCTTTTCCTAGATATGTCCAATCATCTTGAATTTTCTACTTCACCTGGTAAAAATTGTACATTGAAGTATCTGGAAACAAATAGACTACCCTCGCAGCAATATTTTGTGGCCTCGTCACTTTCCTACTAGTTGCAAAGGAAAATTATGTTTGTGTAGCTAAATTCCTGAAAGCAAATATTGTTAGTTTTTTACAAGTATTGACACTAAATTAAAACTTAGAGATAAAATAGTTGGAAAAGCACTTTGGATCTGTAAAAATACCATGGCTTTATATTTCTGGTCCTACGATCAACCCAATAAGTTTGATTTACATTAATGAAGAAATATGCTGCCATTATTTATGTGAGTGAGAAATATGGCGCACAAGTAATTCTCTACACTTCTTTCTTTGGTCCCGAATTTACATCATAACAATATATAGTGTGGAGTTTGGAATCAGTATTATCTAAATCATCAAATCCATCATTTTCCCTTTCTATTCTTGGAGGTTCATCATTTGATATGTTGAATGTTGTTCTTGAATTTGGTTTCCTTATTTTATCTCACATGCCATTGATTGAAGCATTCAAATAATTTCCCAACCTCCGCTGACCACATGGGACTATAAAGTACATTATTAAAAAATTGTTATCTATGCATGGTCAAAAATAAAATTTAGGTGTGTGCATGAATTCCTTGAGCGTTGGACAGAGGTTCTAAGAGAAAGAAAAAGTGATATTGTTATTGATTGCGCATGAAAAATGAGGTGTGCAGATGGAGCTAAGTTTGGTGAGTTTGATGCAAAGTTAGAATGTTCATGAGACATGTGCATTTATAAAGTATTTGTAGAGGTTGATTGATGATTAGAACGAGTGAAATTTGAAGGTGTGCATTGAGTATACAAAGAAATGGACATAATATGCATAGTTTAATGTTGGTTGGTCCAAATTTGTGCATGTAGACTAATATAGAGAGCGACGAAAAGATATCACTATAGTGTTTTGTTGCTTTGAATGATGGCAGAGGTTCGATGGATGTATAGGTAAGACAAAGTTTATTAGTTGCAAAGTGTGCATAGGAGGAATTGATGAATGTAAAGTGTGTACTGACAAAGTGGCTGGGTGCATAGTCAATGGTGTGATTGAAATGCAGGTGTGATTGAGCTGAGCAGAGCATGTGATAGAGGCTAATCCTTGAGTCTTTGCTTGTGAATGTAATGTTGAATTTTTTGTTGTTCGAGTCGATACATTATTTGTTGTAGCAGAGAATTGATATAGCTATAGCATTATGCATTTGAGAGGTCTATGTATGGATTGATGTTATCCTTATCTGTTAGTAAGGGTGTGTTGTTTGTATGTTGTTGTCATAAGCTATGATTTAATCTTAAAATTTTCCAAAATTGAGTGTGAGAGAAGAGTATTAATGCACGCTACTTAGTTGTTTTGATGTTGCTAGTGTTGTTTGAGTTGCCATGACTTGAGAGGGTGTGCCATGAGAAAATTAGTTCAGAGAGAGGGATGATCTATTGTGAGAGGCTATTAGTATTGCAGAGTGTTTATATTCAGTAGTATGAGTTGTTGGATGTCATTTGTTTCATCCATGAGTAGAATAAATATCATCTAGGAAGTTGTTTGAGTCATAGTGATAGTTATGCATTGGTTTCATTTGATTGCTAGAGCCATGTAAAAGGCTTATCAAGCGTTTTAATTTATGGTCAAATCCTTTGGTTTAGATTAAATTCTATGACCCATAGGTTGTTGGTCTCTTGTATATAGTGAGGCATTAGAAGTTGGAATTCATTTGCCCAGTTGTATGAAGAGTTATTTGTAGCTCACTTACACATGTAAAGGAAGCTATTACAACCAAGAGAAGACATAATGATCTAAGAACGTGCTCAGGGAGAGCATGTCTAGTGTGTGCTTTCTGATTAGATACATATTTTTGTGTTGTTTCTTGAGGGGGTATGGATGGTCATATTGTTGCTTGGGCCTTGTTATCATGCATATGTTGCCACTATGTTTTGGTGAGGATAATATGTTGATTAGAGGATGGTGCTACTACTCGTTGAGTTAGGAGAAAGAATTTTGTTGCCCATACTATATTGTTGTTGTTGGTTATGATATGTTGACAACATTTGAGTTGGCTTCATAGTGTTGTTAATGAAGATGGAGCTATTGTTTGAGTTTGTTGTTATTGTTGTTATGTGTTGGTAATCAAATTTACTACTACTTCCATGACATGGAGAGTTTACTAATGCTGCTTCAGGAGAGAGAGCATTTGACACACTTATTGGTGTTGTTGCTCGTTGTCATGTTTCCATGGAGGGAAAGAGAGCTTGTTTCTTGTAGATGTATTGATCTAGCTAGTGTCTAGAGGGAGTTCTTTCCTACTCAGTTATGTATCCAATGTATTATCAGTAGAGTGTTGACACCATTTATGAGTTTACCCCTTTCCGTTGATGTCAAATGGGGAGAGAGTGTGAGGAGATCGAGGAGATCAATTTTTAGAGGTCAGTCCCAGTAGGTTGGATCAGTTTGTGTTTCCATCAATGCCAAAGGGGGAGATTGTTGGCATTGATGTTGTGATGTAGTGTTGGTGGTTGGAATTAATGTCAACCTTGTAGCATGCATTTGATTGGTTGCATATATTTGGTTATGCAATGTGTATGTGTTGGTTATAGGTGTTTGGCTATGCATTGGTTATGCATATGAACGATTGATTGTAGATGTTTTGGATATGTAGTTGAGTGTGCTTTTTTGCAGGTGTCAACATACATCAATTGTTAGAGGTCAGACTCAATTGGTTGGATCACATTACCAAAGATGTTTCTGATGGTATTTTGGGTGACAACTTAATGGTTTACCTTGGTATTTTGGTGTGAGTGCCAATAGTTGCATGTGGTTGGCTAACATTACCTAAGGTTTTTCCCATGGTACTTGGTGTGATAGCTTAATGGTTTAACATGGTATTTCATTTGAGGTTGTATTGGTTAATTAATTTTATTTTATTTGATATGGCCATTATGCAGAGTGGAAGGTAATTTTAATGCTTTCATTTGGTCCACTACGATGAGAAGAAAATTATAAATGTATTATGCCAACATTGGAGGAAGTATGTGTGGGAGTGCGAGAGAGTGTTATAGTGCTTTGTGTCAACTATTGTATTATTATAGCTGAGTTGAGTAGTGCCCTCATCAGATTTCATTTTCAGATTAGAGTGAGTGTTGTGTTGCTCATGTTGAGCATATTGTTAAACCTAGCTTGAAAATGTACGAAATCATGGTTCACATGGAGGAGTTGAAGGCGTAGAGACTTCATGATTTGTGAATTCTAGAAGAAAATGATTAGAGAAGGTGGAGGCCTTCTTTTCTATGTGTGTCAGTATATTTTTATAGGAGTCGAGTCTTCCAGTTGGTAGAGGCCAAATATTCTATGTATAATTTGTTCAGCAATTAATAGAATATTTGAGCAGTGCAACAACAGAGGGTGGTCTTTTTCCTTGGAGGGGGTTTTATACCAAAACACTTGTGTCCTCGTGTGTTCATGTTTTTATTAATGTTGTTCATGGTGTTTTTGTATTGTTTCTATGTTGATTCTACATGTTTTATTTGCAATATGATGTTGTCTCACTAATCTTTGGGTGTCTTGAGAAAGAGAGTTTAAAATTGAATAAATCTTAGCACTAATGATTCAACCCCCCGCCAAGTAGTGATCTCATTTTCAACATTGAAATTTATTCTTCAAAAATTATGAACAATAATGCTCAATTGGAACCATCACTGCAAAAACAACTGATAAAAATGTTTAGGAAAAATATTAGTTCTTTTTCCTTGGATTATATTGATATAAAGGGGATTTCTTCTAATTTGTCTACCCGCCATGTTTATATAAAATAGGATTCTTGACCTATTGGGTAGCCTCAAATGAGGATAAATCCATCTTTAAGGTACATAGTCAAGGAAGACTTACAACATTTGTAAGCAGATTTTATCTATCCTATTTCTGATAGCAAATGGGTCTCACCTTCATCATTATACCTTAAAAAAATGGAATGTGGCAAGTGAGTGTTGACTATAAAAAATTGAATAAGGCTACCCTCAAACATTATTTTCCCCTTCCTTTCATCGATCAAGTCCCAGATAGCCTAGCAAGGAAGAAATTATTCTCCTTTCTTGATGTATTTTGCAACTACAATAAGAGCCAATCATCCCCTGAGGATCAAAAAAAGACCATCTTCACCTATCCATGGGGAACTTATGCTTACCCAATTCTCCAATTCAAATTATGTAATGCTCCAACAAATTTTCATCAAGTTGTTCTCGAGATATTTTCTAATCTAATTAATGATTGTTTTGAGATATATATGGATTATTTTATAATATATTGGGAAGCTTTTGAGGAAGCCTTGAAAAATCTTGAAAAGTTACTAATTTGGCGTCAAGAGACAAAAATTTCTCTTAATCATGAAAACTTTCAAATGATTCTCACTAAGGGAAGTGTTCTAGGACACCATAATTCTTCTGAAGAGATGAGGGTGAAACCTGTTAGCGCTTGAAATTTCACCTCAGGCTGAGAAAGGCAAACCTCAAGGCAACATCAAACCATTTAGCCTCGTAGCTAGCCCTACGGGGCAGGAGAAGGCTCTCTCCGGTCTATCTTGTAAAATCTCCAATAGATGAGATGACCAATAGGGTAACACTGATTTTAGGCTAGTAAACTTATCAAAGAGATTGATTTTGGGGTTTTTGGGTTTTTGGTGGCAATTTACAGGTTTTTGCTCATTAACGCGTCTCACCCCCGGTGAGACGCGTCGTCCCGGCAACTCCATTTGACAAAAACTCAGCATTTCCAGATTTTTCATGAAAAGTTACATATGCACATGGATGGACTTGAGATTTTGTGAAGTTTTGGGCCTCCAGAAAGTCAAAAAACATGCAAAATTTGACTTTCTGCCACTTTTTTGAACTGCAAAAAGCTGTCTTGGGAGAATTGACTTTTGATAGGGCAAATGAACTCCAAATCCAAAAATTATAGTTGGGTTGGAAAGTAGACTCATAGACATTTCCAACAAGCCTACTCTTGCCCAATTTTACCACCTGTAAGTGCCCCAAAGATGGCTCCAAAGGGGCGCGACATGTCAGGCAGGAGGGCCCGACATGTCAGGCAGAATTGCCCAGAAAACGCAGATTTGACTCAGTTTGACTTTTTGAGGTGAATGATGATTCTCTTTGATGTAATTATGGTAATTTTATGACACTTTTACTCTTATGTATCTCTTCTAGAAGATTCATTCATGAAATAGGTGAAAATTAAATGAATGAATTGGTTTCCAAGTTTATAGAGGCAAGTTGTTATGATTGCGTAGTTTGTAGTGCTAAGTTTAGAAGTGGTTGAAACAGCTCCTAGGATAGTGAGCTCGACCCCTAGAGGTAGGGAAAGAGGTTAGATCATCTATATTATGTACTTTCATACTCATTTTCATGGTTGGACTCTTGAGGGAGAAGCTATCATTGTATTATTTCACTGTATCTCTGCAATTTTTGGCTAAGGAAGACCAGGGTTTTGCAGTCCTCTTTGGGATTCTTGTGGACTCATGTGTTGATGGTGTGTTTCTCAATGTTCTTGTAAGCTTTGTTATGTGATTCATTTCCTTTCTTTACTTCTGCACATTAAACAAATGAAGTGTTAAAGTAAGAATCCATGCTTGCCATGCTCTGCTTTTAAGTTTGTTTAATTTCAATGTTTTCTACTGTCTAAAGATAATTCAAAGTTATTGTTTGCTCTCTTTAGCTCTCTCACCTGTCATTCCCAATCATCCACCTCAATCAAAGGCATCAATAATGTCTCCTACCTCGCCCCAAAGAACCCCCTGCAGAAATTGTGTCCAATCCCCGCACCCAAAATTGCCATCCCCTCAATTTGCCACCAAAAACCCCAAAAAACCCTAAATCAACCCTTTTGATCAGTTTACTAGCCTAAAATCAGTGTTACCCTATTGGTCATCTCATCAATTGAAGATTTTACTGAGATCGACCGGAGAGAGCCTTCTCCTGCCCCGTAGGGCTAGCTACGAGGCTAAATGGTTTGATGTTTCCTTGAGGTTTGCCTTTTTCAGCCTGAGGTGAAATTTCAAGCGCTAACATACTAGCGACCATACTGGGGAAAAATGGAATTACTCACCAATTCATCTTCTTCTGTAATATATGTGGGCAAATCATCAGGAGTGAAGAAATGATTCTCCTCGCCAACATTATCACCTTCATCTTCCGATTCTTGGCTAACAAAATTCTGCTGAAAAGGTGGTTTCATTTGCTGCTGAACTGCTGCTTCTTGTGCCTTTATGGATAATCAACTATTTAGAGCAGCGAAACAAACAGTTGGAGGATGAGCACAAGCTATATGAGCTGCAGAAAATTCGTGAAGACCGGGAATTGGCTCGTAGGAGACCCGGTGACTTGAGACCCATAGATCGAGAATCTATATTTATTTGGGACAATGCTCATTTGAAAAGGTTGTTGGCTAAGGCCAATCAAAATAACAAACTGCTGAGGAACATGAAAAATCATTATTGGGCGCGGATGCACTTGTGCAAAGCAAAGATGAAAGTGCTTCAAAGGCGATTGGCAAAGGCACTAAAACGGAGAAAAAGACCCAATCCCCTCCATATCTTGGCCGAGGCTTCCTTGAAGGAGCATAGCACTAAATAGCTCAGCCACAGCACAAATTTCAAAAAAAATTTGAGCATTTTGGGTCATTTTTGGTATTTTTTGGCAATTTACAGGTTTTTGCTCATTAACGCGTCTCACCTCCGGTGAGACGCGTCGTCCCGACAACTCCATTTGATGCAAAGCAAGAGCGCTTTCGAAGGCTACCTGGCGTAACTTCAGGCTCCGCCTAAGACTTATGAAGCAAACACATCAATCCACAAACAAGTTTGTTCTCCCCAGTATGGTCGCCAGTATGTTAGCACTTGAAATTTCACCTCAAGCTGAAAAAGGCAAACCTCAAGGCAACATCAAACCATTTAGCCTCGTAGCTAGCCCTACGGGGCAGGAGAAGGCTCTCTCCGGTCTATCTTGTAAAATCTCCAATAGATGAGATGACCAATAGGGTAACACTGATTTTAGGCTAGTAAACTGATCAAAGAGATTGATTTTGGGGTTTTTGGGTTTTTGGTGGCAATTTACAGGTTTCTGCTCATTAACGCGTCTCACCCCCGGTGAGACGCGTCGTCCCGGCAACTCCATTTGACAAAAACTCAGCGTTTCCAGATTTTTCATGAAAAGTTACATATGCACATGGATGGACTTGAGATTTTGTGAAGTTTTGGGCCTCCAGAAAGTCAAAAAACATGCAACATTTGACTTTCTGCCACTTTTTTGAACTGCAAAAAGCTGTCTTGGGAGAATTGACTTTTGACAGGGCAAATGAACTCCAAATCCAAAAATTCTAGTTGGGTTGGAAAGTAGACTCATAGACCTTTCCAACAAGCCTAATCTTGCCCAATTTTACCACCTGTAAGTGCCCCAAACATGGCTCCCAAGGGGCGCGACATGTCAGGCAGGAGGGCGCGACATGTCAGGCAGAATTGCCCAGAAAACGCAGATTTGACTCAGTTTGACTTTTTGAGGTGAATGATGATTCTCTTTGATGTAATTATGGTAATTTTATGACACTTTTACTCTTCTGTATCTCTTCTAGAAGATTCATTCATGAAATAGGTGAAAATTAAATGAATGAATTGGTTTCCAAGTTTATAGAGGCAAGTTGTTATGATTGCGTAGTTTGTAGTGCTAAGTTTAGAAGTGGTTGAAACAGCTCCTAGGATAGTGAGCTCGACCCCTAGAGGTAGGTAAATAGGTTAGATCATCTATATTATGTACTTTCATACTCATTTTCATGGTTGGACTCTTGAGGGAGAAGCTATCATTGTATTATTTCATTGTATCTCTGCAATTTTTGGCTAAGGAAGACCAGGGTTTTGCAGTCATCTTTGGGATTCTTGTGGACTCATGTGTTGATGGTGTGTTTCTCAATGTTCTTGTAAGCTTTGTTATGTGATTCATTTCCTTTCTTTACTTCTGCACATTAAACAAATGAAGTGTTAAAGTAAGAATCCATGCTTGCCATGCTCTGCTTTTAAGTTTGTTTAATTTCAATGTTTTCTACTGTCTAAAGATAATTCAAAGTTATTGTTTGCTCTCTTTAGCTCTCTCACCTGTCATTCCCAATCATCCACCTCAATCAAAGGCATCAATAATGTCTCCTACCTCGCCCCAAAGAACCCCCCTGCAGAAATTGTGTCCAATCCCCGCACCCAAAATTGCCATCCCCTCAATTTGCCACCAAAAACCCCAAAAAACCCTAAATCAACCCTTTTGATCAGTTTACTAGCCTAAAATCAGTGTTACCCTATTGGTCATCTCATCAATTGAAGATTTTACTGAGATCGACCGGAGAGAGCCTTCTCCTGCCCCGTAGGGCTAGCTACGAGGCTAAATGGTTTGATGTTTCCTTGAGGTTTGCCTTTTTCAGCCTGAGGTGAAATTTCAAGCGCTAACATACTAGCGACCATACTGGGGAAAAATGGAATTACTCACCAATTCATCTTCTTCTGTAATATATGTGGGCAAATCATCAGGAGTGAAGAAATGATTCTCCTCGCCAACATTATCACCTTCATCTTCCGATTCTTGGCTAACAAAATTCTGCTGAAAAGGTGGTTTCATTTGCTGCTGAACTGCTGCTTCTTGTGCCTTTATGGATAATCAACTATTTAGAGCAGCGAAACAAACAATTGGAGGATGAGCACAAGCTATATGAGCTGTAGAAAATTCGTGAAGACCGGGAATTGGCTCGTAGGAGACCCGGTGACTTGAGACCCATAGATCGAGAATCTATATTTATTTGGGACAATGCTCATTTGAAAAGGTTGTTGGCTAAGGCCAATCAAAATAACAAACTGCTGAGGAACATGAAAAATCATTATTGGGCGTGGATGCACTTGTGCAAAGCAAAGATGAAAGTGCTTCAAAGGCGATTGGCAAAGGCACTAAAACGGAGAAAAAGACCCAATCCCCTCCATATCTTGGCCAAGGCTTCCTTGAAGGAGCATAGCACTAAATAGCTCAGCCACAGCACAAATTTCAAAAAAAAATTGAGCATTTTGGGTCATTTTTGGTATTTTTTGGCAATTTACAAGTTTTTGCTCATTAACGTGTCTCACCTCCGGTGAGACGCGTCGTCCCGATAACTCCATTTGACAAAAACTTAGCATTTCCAGATTTTTCATGCAAAGTTACATATGCACATGGATGGACTTGAGATTTTGTGAAGTTTTGGGCCTCCAGAAAGTCAAAAAACATGCAACATTTGACTTTCTGCCACTTTTTTGAACTGCAGAAAGCTGTCTTGGGAGAATTGATTTTTGACAGGGCAAATGAACTCCAAATCCAAAAATTCCAGTTGGGTTGGAAAGTAGACTCACAGAACTTTCCAACAAGCTTACTCTTGTCCAATTTGGCCACCTGAAAGTGCCCCCAACATGTCTCCAAAGGGGCGCGACATGTCAGGCAGGAGGGCGCGACATGTCAGGCAGAATTGCCCAGAAATGCACTGTACAGCCCAAAAAAAGCAGATTTGACTCAGTTTGACTTTTTGAGGTGAATGATGATTCTCTTTGATGTAATTATGGTACTTTTATGACACTTTTACTCTTATGTATCTCTTCTAGAAGATTCATTCATGAAATAGGTGAAAATTAAATGAATGAATTGGTTTCCAAGTTTATAGAGGCAAGTTGTTATGATTGCCTAGTTTGTAGTGCTAAGTTTAGAAGTGGTTGAAACAGATCCTAGGATAGTGAGCTCGACCCCTAGAGGCAGGGAAAGAGGTTAGATCATCTATATTATGTACTTTCATACTCATTTTCATGGTTGGACTCTTGAGGGAGAAGCTATCATTGTATTATTTCATTGTATCTCTGCAATTTTTGGCTAAGGAAGACCAGGGTTTTGCAGTCATCTTTAGGATTCTTGTGGACTCATGTGTTGATGGTGTGTTTCTCAATGTTCTTTTAAGCTTTGTTATGTGATTCATTTCCTTTCTTTACTTCTGCACATTAAACAAATGAAGTGTTAAAGTAAGAATTCATGCTTGCCATGCTCTGCTTTTAAGTTTGTTTAATTTCAATGTTTTCTACTGTCTAAAGAGAATTCAAAGTTATTGTTTGCTCTCTTTAGCTCTCTCACCTGTCATTCCCAATCATCCACCTCAATCAAAGGCATCAATACTGTCTCCTACCTCGCCCCAAAGAACCCCCTGCAGAAACTGTGTCCAATCCCCGCACCCAAAATTGCCATCCCTTCAATTTGCCACCAAAAACCCTAGAAACCCCAAATCAACCCTTTTGATCAGTTTACTAGCCTAAAATCAGTGTTACCCTATTGGTCATCTCATCCATTGAAGATTTTACTGAGATTGACTAGAGAGAGCCTTCTCCTGCTCCGTAGGGCTAGCTACGAAGCTAAATGGTTTGATGTTGCCTTGAGGTTTGCCTTTTTCAGCCTGAGGTGAAATTTCAAGTGCTAACACCATCAATAACAAAGGGGGAGACTGTTGACATAGATTGTCATTGATGTCAATATGGCAATATTCGAGGAGCCAAAGGAAAAACAGCCATCAGAGGAAGCAAACAAAGCTATCGGAGCAATGGAGGAAGCAAACAGAGCCATCAGAGCAAAGTATGGCAAAGAATGCCATAGAATACACTATCGGGAGCTATCGGGATCAATATAGTGTATATGCATGCAAATACACTATCGAAGGCAGAAGACTTAGTTATATTGCAAATACACTATTGGAGGTGGAAGACTTAGTTATATTGCAAATACACTATCGGAGGCGGAAGACTTCGTTATATTGGAATACACTATCGAAGCGGAGAAATATATATATATATGGTTCGCCGATTATCATATCGCTGATATATATATATAATGTCGTTGTGGGGGGTTTTTGGGGTGGATGGCACATGCACCAACCGCCGATTGCCAGTATATATAATATATATATATATATATATCTATATGGCAATCGGCGGTTCGGTGATGTTTGCCCCAATCCAAACCCCCCAAATAAAAAAACCCCCCACAAACGACATATAGTATATATATTAATATATCGCGAATATGATAATCGGTGGTTCGTTTATGTGCCATCACCCCAAACCCCCGACAGCGACATATATGTGCGGACCCGACAAAACATATAAGTTCGGGTGCATAAACAGTGAAGTCCGCCAAAAGTGTTCCAAAGCATGTTTTTAGTGTATTTCAAATTTTCAGACTCTAAGCCTTGGTGCATTAAAACATGCAAATTTGCAATATATATATATATATATAACTGCGATACATGTAGACCCACTGCAACATTATGCAATGGTTAAATGATATATCGCATCTGCCCATCGCAATGATACACAAAGGGTTGTCACTCCACCAAGCACCGATTGCGATGTATGTCGCGGACTCGATGGTCCAATTGTAACATGACTCAATGCTATATCGCATCCGCAGGAGGATCGGCTGTCGGCCATCGGCGATGTCATGGGCTCAATGTATAAAAGACCTCCGGAAGCCGCGATTACCAATTGAGATTACACAGCCGGACCCGATGGTTTTTATGAACCCGGCTGTATAAGGTCTGAGTTTCGCGCATAAGGG